>JBBPKI010000299.1:0-28880 GCA_038089155.1 Nevesoporus exiguus
CGCCGTAGGTTTAGTAGGATAGAAGATGCCAAGCCAAGATCCTTGACCCCCATCTCATTGCTCGTCTTCTACTCGCAAGGTCGCAAGTGATTAAACATGGATAGCACTGGTTGGCATGCTCGTAAAAAAGAGCAGGAAGTGAGTGATGTCCCTTGACCGCGTCAGCTTCCACCGTCCCTATTGGCAATCTGCTGATCCTGCGACATAGGATGACTATTACTACAAAACGCACGGCCAAAGGGGCCCAGACGGCAGGTTTATTCCAGTGCAAGAGGTAGGACCCCTGCCAGACGGCAGTTTTGCTAGCGGGTTCCCCATGCCTGGAGCTCCTCCCCCTCTCCCACCAAAGCCACCCCACCATTCGCGCCCCCCTCATCATCGACACTCATCCACCGGCTCGAAGACGAGTCATGTTCGTTCAGAATCCGCCCCTTCAATGGTGCGGACTGATTCCGCTTACATGGCGCAGCTGCCTCCTGCCGAACGTGCTCGGATGCAAAGAGCCCCGCGTACGAATCCATACCTCCAGTTCATGGTCGGTCCCCTGCTGCGTTACGATACTGTGGATGAAAACGGTCTCTGGCACGGCGCTGTGTTGATAGTCAGTGCGTATGTTGCGAACGACTTGTTCGCGGTTCACTGAAACGCTGTCCTCGGATGCAGCCGCTGATTCCGGATCCTCTTATGAGCCCCACCCGATCCTAACCTATCAATGGGATCCAGAAGAACGCACGCAGCCGCGAACTTGGATGCAGGATGCAGGGTTATCCTATGATCTCGGTCCTCACCCGGCCGATCCTCATTCTACGGCAGTCTCTCCAACCACGCCTGTGTCGGAGAGCTTCAGTTATGACGTTTACAAAGCGAAAAGTGCTACAATGAGCGACCAAACGCAGCGCGTCACCGGCCAGGAGATATACGTTTATGCAGGCAACGGGGGGTAAGTACGACCAGTTTTCCACGCAGGAAGCCTAATGACCCTGTCCAGAACCTTCACTTTCTGGAGGTTCCCAATACAGATCCAACTAGGGAATGCTGAGCTATGCATCAAATACAGTATCAACAACAGCGTACAACTTTCCTTTTTTGTGCCCGCTATCAACCAAAATATGCGCTGGGCTGCCTATTCTGTATGTGATGGATACTTCACCGGTTAAAAATCTCATTCCCCCAGTGCAACGGGTTTAGTGCTGGTGTTAACCAGGAAGAATTCAAGGGCCCGGGGTATAAGAATGGTTATGATCCGATGTGGTTCGACCTGCTTCGGGACCATGCAAGGCAACCATTTCATGTGCTAGTTGGCGGGGGAGATCAGCTCTACTGTGACGTGTAAGCCTCGGCTTGTCGGGATAAAAGTGCCGCTGATATCTTGAGAAGACTAACAAGGGAGCCAGAGATGCAGGACTGGATCTCGCAAACGAAGACATCTGCGAAGTTAGCGTATCCTATGTCCCCAGAGATGTCGGCATGTATGGATCGCTTCTTCTTCAATCATTATTGCGCTTGCTTTAGGAATGGCGCGTTTGCCAGAGCCAACAGTTCCATGTAAGTGTTTTTTTTGTCGGCCCTCCTAGGTGAATTCATTTTGCACTAGACCAATGCTCAACATGTGCGGTAAGTGCTTGAATAGACACGCGATTGTCTCTGATGGTTCGCTAAACCTTAGATGACCACGGTAAGCGCGCTTAAACCGCTCTTTGGTTACATTCTTGCTAACGACCTCTTGCTAGATCTGGTGAGTTTATTTCCCATGTATTCACATTCTCTTTCCTTATGCTCTTCGTCGAGATTGACGGGTTTGGGAGCTGTGAGCAAGATACGGTGAATGTCTGATTCACACACTCAAGTGGCCCCTAGATCCTGATGATCTGCAATCCTCCCCGGTTTTCCTTGCGTATGTTGTCCGACGAAAGCATTTTTAGTGTATTGATTTCCCCCGCAGTATCGGTTCCCGGTCGTACTTTTTCTATCTTCTGTTCCAGTGCTTTATCAACCGTGGGGCCATTATTTCAGTCATCATAGTTCGGACTGCTCACAGACTGTACTAGCATATGTCGACGGATTAGACGACCGTCGGGGTGCCCATCCATTTAAATCTCTGATCCTCGGTGCCCGGGGACCATATGTCGGCTTGCCGTCACACTCATTCCTTGCCTACATGGGGCCGAATGTACGGATTCTGATGCTGGATTGTCGGTACGCCGCGAATTTGCCTTGGATTTTCCCTTGTCCCACTTGGTCACAGGGCAGAAAGGAAGAAGGATAGGGTCTGTAGCAATGAAGAGTACACGAAAGTGATGGAAGCCATCAGTCAGCTGCCTCATTACGTTGAGCACCTTGTTGTGCAACTTGGTATGTTAATTTATTACTACGAATGCGCGCTTTGCTGATTCGGCTCATTCAGGCATTCCAATTGCCTACCCACGCATGGTGTTCTTGGAGAGCGCATTGGACTCCAAGTTGAACCCTCTGACAGCCATTTCACGTGGCGGTCAAATGTTGACTGGGTTCGTGAACAAGTTCAATGGAGAGCCGGAGCTGCTCGACGACATGGTCGGTAGTTTCTAATCACAAAGCTAACTGCCTCACTGACGTATCCATTCAGAATGACCACTGGACAGCGAAAACTCACAAGGTGCGGCTTGGTGGATTCTCCGTTACTGATATTAATTGGTTGGTCGCTATGTTCAGCAAGAACGAAACTGGTTTATTCAACAGCTTCAAGGCATCGCGAGGGCGAGCCACTTCCGTATTACATTCCTGTCGGGTGACGTTCATTGTGCTGCCGTTGGCGTTTTGAAGACCCTTCCTCGGCACGTTGGGGGTGGGAGAACTGTTGATGTTCCCCCTCCTGCGGACTACCGGTACATGATCAATGTCATTACGAGTGCGATCGTAAACACGCCGTACGTCGCATCTACTCCTGCATCCCTACATTTTGATACCTAAGCAACTTTCCGTAGACCCCCCGTCGCGGTGATTGCCATGGTTTCCACGCTGGCCAACAAGGTGCACAAGACGCTGCACCACGCTGATACGGATGAGTTTATGGTCGAAATACCACGTCTGCGCACTTCGCTGTTATTTATCATCCACCTCCTAGATGCCGCTGTTTACAAATGACCCTGACGGTACACCGCGCGACAAGAACAAGGTTATCATGGGGCGACGAAACTGGTGTGCGGTTTGGTGGGAACCCAACTCAGGCGATATGGCGTTCGATATTCGGGTGGAGAAAGGGAAGGGGCTGGGTGAGAGTGTTGGGTACGTCTCCGTTCATTAGCTCCGGCGGTCTCTATATTCAATGGCCTTGCAGGTACCAAGTTCGAGCTCCTCCTCCGCGGTGGTGACGATGTTGTGATACTCACTGTTCATGTGGTGTAATTCTGCCACTCGCTGGCAAGTATAGCTGCTGCTTCTGTGTCGTACGCCCGTAAGCCGGCAATATATTTGAGATTCAGAGCGCCTCGTCCAGATCTAGATCCACGACAGGTATATTGAAGGTTTCACTGCCATCATCCATGTCCAGGTCTCCCTCCTGTTCCGCCTCGCCTTCGCCGACTCCTTCCAGTGCCTCGGAATTGTACCCGCTTTCTGTTTCGGGGATATGGTGGTAATCAACGCTAGATGTAGCAGTGGGCGCAGGTGAATGGGCCTGGTCGATGTCATCTGGAAGTATGGGCGCAAGTAACGCAGATACCGATGGTCCGAACCGATCGTCAAACACTGCCGCGGGCTCTTCCTGCGCGAGAGACATCTCGCGAAGAGGTGATGCAGTGTGAACGGACGCCTGACGTAGCTCCGCTTCTCTGGCACGTTTCCTGGACGCGTTATGTTGCCTCCGCAGTTCCTTTTGGGTTTTCTTCTCCTCTTCTATTTTCTCTCTCTCAGCTCTCAACGCAGCTTCGACTTTGGCTTCCCCTTCTTCCCGCGCGTCGAAATCCCATTGTTCCTGCATAAACTCGGGGTAACGCTCGCACATCGGCCGCCAGGTGCACTGTGACGACGGTTCTACATTCTCTCCAGACGAACTCCGAAGGAAACCTTCGATGTCAGGAGGTGGCGGGAATTCGAAATTGGGACCAGGATTGATCCTGACCTGCGCATAGTTGAACAAAGAGATGAATGGGTAATATCCGAGCGTTCCGTCATCAAAGGGATTCTCTTTATGCTCCCGCGGAGCGCCTTCCTTTGGACGCTTCTTGGAGTTCTCCTTGTCCTTCTTTCGTGATGCGGGCGTCGTGGGTAACGGGAGATAATCGTACAAATCGCGAAAAGCAATGCTTTGACATTCCCCGTTGACAAAAAAAGCGACGTGGGATCCCTTCAATTCAGGGAGTGGGCGTAAGGCCAGAGTTTCTGCTCCCGGTCCCTTGCGCTCAGGTAAATTTTTAGCACCCGATGCCTTCTTGTTGGACGGAACCGAGGGCAAGGAAGCAGTAGCTGATGATTTACTGGAGAATTCCATGAGTTTTGTCATCTCCTTGCTTTGAGGGTACTCGAGGCTTTCAAAGTACTCTTGACCTTTGAATTCGATGGCGATGCGTTCCCGCTTCAGGTGCGCGGGGTCATGAGGATCTACAGGATCAGGCGTTCGCCTAGGGGGTAAGAAGATGTACATTCCGACGACGTCTCCTGTGCGGAATGGCCGACCATACGGACGCGGACGGGATAATGACACCTTCTCACCGGTTTTGTCCCTGTATCCGTAGGAGTACCCATCAAGCCCAACAGGTCCATTAAGGGGTGCCTCACGCCGCGCCCATCCAAGACGAACGTGGCTGCCCTCGCGCATGTTTACATCTGGAGGATCCGATGGACGGTCGCCCCCACCGCATTCTATACGTACCTCCATGTACCAAGCACCCTCCCTGACTGGTGCGTTGCAACGGGCACTGCGGAATCCGCGCTCGCCAAGGAGTCCAAGCCCATCCGGAGAGACTTTTACAAATGCGCTGCGATCCTCCCAGCTCACGCGAAAACACGACGGTGCGCTCTCGATGGTACGACAGGCCAACGCGGACCCGGGCGGCGCGACGCCTGCTGGGACGTAGCGGAAACCGATCCTATTCATAGCGAGTTGTTCTGTGGTGTGATAAACGACGCCTAGCGTATCTGGAAAGGTAGGGAAGCGGGAGGTGGTGAGACGTGGACGCGAGAAGAAGTCATGGCGGGCAGGGAGGACGACGTTGGCTGCAGGGTTGGCGTTGGTGTCGGAGGGTGCTGGCGATGGTTCTGGAAGGGCTTGTGCAACTCTGCGCTTCTTTGTGGGGTGATTATTGGAGACGCTAGGTGTCGATGATCGCGACGGCTCGGAGGGCATGTTCGACGAAGAGTCCGGACAAGGAGACCAAGGTTTACTTTAATCACGTGATCTGAACGCGTCTTCTCGGATACGCTGAAATGAACCCCTTCCTGGTGGGGACAGCCGTAGATCGGAGGTTCGCAGCACAGCATCAAGGAGGGCTATGCGGACTTGCATCTTATGTGAGCCTGAAAGGGAAATCCCGACATGAACAACGTGCACTCATCGAACGGGTTGGAACGACGTGGCGCGAACCACAAACACTGGTCACAATGTCCCAATCAAGACGGCGATATCAGGGGTGCTGAGAGGCACAGCTCACAGTGGATCCTGGGGATCTTGGATTCCATAGATAGACGTTGGCCGTGTTCGGTTACAGGCGTAACAATGTCGAAACCCGCATTTGTGAGGACAGGGTCACCCCTGCGGAGTTATGCGCATTTCTGCTCGACTGGCATCGCCGCATCCGGACAAGCATCACGAGAGGTTCACTGACTAGATGGGGATTGGGTGTCAAGGTCTACACTTGTAAAGCTGCGCTCGATCTCGCCTAGTCATACCAGCTGGGGAGAGTGGCGTGCACAGAACACGGAACGGACAATTATCGAATGCTAAGCGGTACTACGGATGCCACTCACGCCGACGATCGCTGGGCTGTAGTTATCACAGCACGTGACTTATCATCCTGAGCGCGCTGAGATCCTAGGGCGAAATTCAATTAGACGGTCAGATCTTGAACCGCTCCGAGTCTCATAATGACCGCCCTGCGGTGAATTCTGTTTTCTCTTGAATGAATTCTGGCTGACACGCTTTCAGACGTATTCAGAAAGTACTGTCCCTTCCCCAGCCACAGAGATTATGTAGCTCATTGTCGGCTAGGAATTGAAGGACATTATCGAGAAGCCCGTCGATGTACGTACTGCATAGATGGCTATGCGATTACGCCGTTGATCGACCCATTCGCGCAGGGCATCGCTGTGGAACCAGAAGAAGACAATCTGTTCGTCTGGAACTGCACCGTGAAAGGCGCGGTCAGCCCTTCCCATCTTTGCTTTAATCCTTGCCTGACTGACGGTATCATCGATCTCCAAGTCCGATAGTCCATACAAAGGTGGAACCTTTCGCTTCAAGCTCGAGCTTCCGCCCAACTTCCCTTTCAAGGCACCAAATGTAAGCTACATGCGTTTTATATTACACTGAAATTTAGATGTGGTGTTCCCTCCCCCAACACGTTGCAAAGCATCCTTCCCTGCTTTCTCTTGTCGTATTACGTACCTGATATTACTCGCTTGTCAGGTGGTGTTTCAGACCAAGGTTTATCATCCCGGTATCAATGAAGAAGGCAGTATCTGTGTCCCTATTCTCCGAGACGAGGCGAGTCCATGGACTTCTCTGGGTAACCCCATTGCATCACGAAGGGATTGCTAACGACTTGTTCCACCTACTTCGTGACCGATCGTCTGTTACCAGTGGAAACCATCGATCACCTTGTCAACCGGTAAGCCAAGCTAATGTCCAACCCTTCTCCCCGATTCGGCTGGCAAACGAGACACCTCCAGTACTTGCGATTGTTCAAGAGAAGCTGAACAACCCAAGCCCTGATGATCCGTATGACCCCGACATTGCTGCGGTATGTTCTCATGGCTTTTCTTCCTCGGCCGCGACGACCTATGAGAGATGATCTAGCTGTTAAAGACGGACAAAGCCAAATTTTTGGCCACCGCGAAGGAGTATACAAAAAAGTGAGCTGGCCCCGGGTTCTCTTCTTCGAATCTGAACCCTTCCGTAAAAATGTAGGCATGCTATGTGACCGCTTGTAGCTCTAAGACGGAACGGACAAGGGGGTTTCCTCGTGTAACCTAATGAACAGTGGATCCCGCGAGCCAATCTAAGGCTCGTTCGTACCAGTGCTTGAATTTCACATCTTTCTGGCCTTGTTTAGCAAACCTGGCATCTCGATACGACGATGGCGTGAGTAGGGATGGAGCATGGGACTTTTTATTGCTGATGCGTAGCCGAAAACGGTAGATTGAATGAGCCAGCGGACCTCGCCCGGCTTATTGTTGTGCCTCTTTCAAGGTAGTTGGTGCCGCGACAAAGGTTCCGGCGCAGAATTAGTTGGCTATCTAGACATCCTCGGAACTCCTGCAGGACACGAGGACGGAAAGGCAGGAGCCGCGATGGTATATCTGTTCCTACATGGAGAGTGAATGTGTAGTTCAGTACTTGGTGCTACTACGAGGCACGTGCATTCGGAACCAAACAGGGTAGACCAAGTGCGCCTGCCATCGCATGGAAGGTCGACTGAGCCCGCCTTTCGTTTGTTTCTCCTTCAGCGGGTCTGCGAAGTCGTCACAAAGTCTCGGGTGTGCCCTCGCGGTCCGCGTTCACTCTGCGGCTTCGATTCGTTACCTGGTTGTTCCGTAAACACCTCAACGCGTGTTCAACACGTTGCCTGTCATTTCCCCTCCCAGGACGTGCAGAATCCGAGATCTAATCAGAGCCAGCGCTCCCCTTCCGCTTGTGCCCGCCAACGTGTTCAAAACGAGGGAGACAACTCGCTCATATGCACCGTCTTCGGTACGTCCATCGCTAATTCGCGTGCATCACCTCTTCAATTCATATTCTCTTTCTCACTCTCGATCTTACACCACTCCAGCAAAAAGTCCGACACTACGACTTCTTCGGCTCTTCACAACAATTCCAATCCCTCCGAAGACGAGCATTTTCCTGCGCTTCCTTCCGCTGACGCCTTTCGCACATCCCTTATCCTTCCAGAGTCTGTCTTTTCTCCGTTTGGTCGTAATAGCATCTCTCTCAACACGATCACAGACTTGCACGCCGGTTCACCCTTCTTCGCACTGCTTCCGGCAACCCAGTCTCCCTACTCGATCTCAAGCTCAAGTTCGCCGAACAGAGGGCCAAGGGGGCCCCGAACCAAGTCTCAGAGGCCGAGGAGGATATGATTTTGCAGACCCTTGGCCGCATCCGTTCGAAGCATGCTACCTCAACCAGTCAACTGAACCGAGGTGATCCCAACGCAAGCGGCGCCAGTGAAGCAGGCATGGACTCCGACTCTCCTCCCGAGCGGTCTTCACATCTCTCGAGCAATACCACTTCCACGACGTACCCTGCATCCTCAATCACTTCATCGCCCCGGTCTACGAAGCGGTACAGCAACAACCTCTTTTCGTCAGGACGTCTTCGAGACTACGGGTACCTTCGCACAATTTCACAGAGGACTCATCGAAGTGCGGTGTCAATTACGCACACAGAGTCAAGCCAAAGTTTGAGAGAGGAGACATCTCTGAACTCTATCGAGAGCCTACGACCCACCACCCCAGACAGAGGTGGTTCCGCGTCTCCACCCTCGAGCCCTAATGACAAGACGCCTGTTGCGCGCACAGCCTCCCTCGTATCCTCCAACGAGGACCTGTTGCCCCAATCTAGTGTTGAGAATGGCAGTGGCCTCCGCCTTTCAAAACGAGCTTCTGCTGCGCTGGCACAAGTCATCAAGGAGTTCGAAGAACCTGAAGATGAGATTGTCATGCCACGAACTGCACATCCGGTTTCTCGGCCCAGCGACTTTGATCATTCACGCGCATCGAATGACGCAAAGGAATTGTCAGAAGCAGGTGCTTCGGTAAGACACAATAGCTTGGTTCATATATAAGCTTACGTGCGATCTACAAATCAGCATACCCACCATCGATCATCTTCCGACTATGAGGCGGGCACCGCAATATCACCTGACGTGCAAATTAGTTTAGAGCCGGATACTCGGCGACTATCACCCACTCCACTCGGTCGTCCCGGTACAGTCTCACCAACACCACGTTTACCGGGATACATACCAGGAATGCCCCGACCCATGACACCGCACGAAACGTCTTTTGACACTGAGGATATCCGTTCACATTCTACCACGCCACGCGCTTCGTCGCCCATGTCGACTCCCAACGGGCAGAACACACACTCTTCCGTCTCATCTAGTCTGCTCAGACGAGGCTCCGACGCATCACGGAGCACCCCTCGACCGACTTCTCCTCAGACTCATGCGACAGTCAACTCATATTTATCACGAAACAATAGTGGAAGACGTACGCCGGACGCCCAACGTGACAGCACGAGTGGCACTGAGCAGGAGGGCTCAGTTACATCATCATCCGTATTCATCCGACGCAGACCAATGTCCCCGTTGTCGGGTCCTGCGTTCCAGCCGATGGCTGTTTCCCCTCGGCCCAGCACGCCCTCAAATATCACGTGGACTGTTGGAAGTCCTGTAAGCCCTGAAAAGGCTCGGATTAAGTCCGAGAGTCGATCAACCCATAGCAGAAGTGGCAGCCAGAGCACTGAAACGGATTTCCAGGTTAACGTGGACCGTTCCAAATCGCCCACAGGGTCGTCACGCTCTCCGGTGCCACCTGAGTCTCCCGGTCCTAGCCAATCAGTTAGTCCTGCAGGTTCTCGCGCGGCATCTAGCTTGTCCACCCACGACTTTGGATCCACTCTATCTTTTGGTAGTCGTGGTCTTCGATCCGCGACTCCAACTCAGGCCCGCAATGCAGCATCTCCTTCCAGCGACTCCAATGGCAATGCAGCTCGTTCGTCTAAACAACACTTCAAATCTCCTTCAAACTACTCTTACGGTGTCTCACAACTTTCTTTATCGCCTATCGCGAACTCTTCTCGCTCTTCCTTGGAATCGACGGGTTCGAGTTACCATTCCTGGGAACCGAGTCAGAAGGTCAGCGGTACTCTTGATATCTTCAATGGTTCTATTGGCCAGACACCACCCGTGTGGTATGGCCTCGACAAGTCGGATTCCCTAACACCCGGTAGCTCCCAAGACGAGTGCGATTTTGAGGGAATAATCCGGCGTTACGCCGGGCTCACCAAAACCGACTTCGTCGCAATACAGGAGAAGCTTGTCGGGGCTGCTCTCCACAAAGCTACACTTCCTGATACTCGTGAGAGGTCAAATTCGTTGCGCAGGCGACGACCCTCAACCTCTCAGTCAAATTACTCGACCAACGGCCGGGTACGTTTTTTTATCTTGGGGTATGGCAGACGCTGATATTATGTAGGTTGTGAGTCCAACACCGACTCAAAACGCTCCCGCTGGCCGGCGATCCCCTGCCCTGGATAATAGCGCAAAGGCCAGCGCACTCCTGGAGTCGGTGGTAGAGAGCATACCCGTTACTCATATAGAGACCAGAATCGACAGCAGTGTTGAACCGGAGGTGTCTCCTACAACCCGAAGAAACCGAGATCTCGCACGTGCTTTGGGCTTTGGCAATGATTCGGGCCACCTCGTCGTACCTCCAATATCTCGATCGGACTCCTCATCCACTTCGGTTTCTCCCACTATCGAGGCCATCCTACCTCCAGTCTCTCCTCAAGATATGGAGAGCACTGCTCCTCTGAGTGCACCACCATCACAGAGCGAGACGATGTTGTCTCCAGGACAACCCCCACAGCGATCGCAGTCCATGCGAGACCCTCGGCCAGTGCCCATTGACCAGACTGAGCTCGCTAGAGAAGTTCAGCGCAAGGCGGATGCAGCTACTGCTGCCCTGATGAGGTCATCCGGAAGAAAGTTTACAGATGTAAACGCTTCAACACTATCAGTATCTCGCAAGAAGATCGACCCAAGCCAGATATCTGAGCCCCGACTATTGTCAGCCCCTACCAGCGTCGAGACAATTCCACTACCTCTCCCAACCACGTCGCCTTCGGCTAGTCCCCAGCCTGCGCTCGGCATCACTCAGCGTATGAGACGCTTTAGGGATACGCTCAGAGTAAAGCCAGCTGTCCCAAGTAGTGAAGAAGCTACAACTTTCCTTCACGACATCCAACCACAGCCCGCTTCACAAGGCCTTAATCGCCGGCCGACCCTCCCGTTACCAAGATTCGGGCACGGTAGTTCAACTGAACTAGCCAAGCTCAAGACCCCGAGTACCAGCCCTCCCAGTGCGCCGACCGCTCCAGGGTTCAAAGGATTGATGGCGCGTTTCCGAAAACCCCGAACGGTGGACAGCGGGGGGGACAGTCAATCCAGCGTGCATTCCCGAGGTTCGCCGACTACATCTTCACCTACAGCGTCATCGCATCAAGGTCATGCCCGCGGGAATGTCGCATCCCCCAGCCCTCCGACAACAACGAACGTGCCATCGGGTGATGCAAGTACTCGCCCAAGCCTCGATGCGTCGGCGATTCTTGCTAATAATGTCGACTCCGCTGCAGTGAAACAACTCTTTGAGGCGGCATCAAAGATTGGACTCGATCAGGTTGCTTTGAATGACCTGCTCACCCGCTCTACCTCCGTCTCTCGGGCTACGGCAGGTTGGGTATGGTCCGGAGGATCCTCCGTGGCCGGTAACGCTCCCGCCTCCGGCACACAGACTCCTAGTATCTTGGATCGAAATCGCCCAGCTCCACCCATTGACAAACATTCAAATGATGGCGATTTGTCCGGTGGTGCAGATGACAAGACCGTACGAAAACCATCTGTGCGCAAGGCGGGTGAACCTGGTCAAATTCGCCAGAACCGCCAGGTTCCTGAGAACGCGTCCGTCATTCGACGAACAATCATCTTCCCCTCGGAGTTTCGAAGTTCCAAGGCGGACCTAAGTCAGGTGAACCGGAAAGCGATAACGCGACGACATCGCCGCTCGGGTAGCGCGACTTCTGTTCACTCGGCTCGCTCTGTACATGACCGGGCACCAACGCCGCCACCTCCGAAAAGCAACGGTGGCCGCCGTTTCTCCACCGAGAGATCGCCCCCGGTGCCTGGATTGATAACCTCTATTGGCGCGCAAGCCGAGGCGCTGCTCCGAGCGCCTGCTTTGGAGGCTGCAGCTGAGAAACAAAATTCTGCATATGATTCACTGTGAGTATCATTTTCCTTGTTGAACCTTGTCTTGATCTTTATATGACCAGCTATGATATGTACTCTGGTGAGAGCAAACACACGAGCACCGTAGTCGACGACGCGGGAACGGAGCACGATCCGGATGGTACAACCACTCAGGAGGGTCCTGCCGTCGAAATGATTGAAATGGCCAATGGCGAAACTATCTGGTGAGTTCTCGAACGTGTTGGGCCGCATCTCAATTTATTATTGTTTCCAGGCAGATCGTCAACGGCTTGAGGGATGATGATATCGATTCTTGGTACCCCAGTAGGACTAGCATGGGATCGGATCACTCGACGCGAGAGAATGGTGACGGTGTACAATTACTCGTCAAGGAACATGTCAGGTCGACATCAAAGGGTAGCAGCCCTTCGATCAACCCCTCTAGAAGATCCTCTCTCAGCAAGTACCGCCCCGAAACCAAGGTAAGTTCTCGCGTTTGTCATGATCCCCCTGCAAACCAAAGTCCCGCGGCCAGGTTTTTTATAGCTCGTCCGCTCAAATTGGTCGCCTCATAGAAAGCCTTTCTCAAGGGATGGACGCCGGGTCGTTCAACTTTATCCTTAACCAACCTCCTGCCCCCTCCACTGCGAGTTCCTTCCATACCGACGCTGATTCGCAATGGGTTGTCGAGGAAAGATTGGAACATATACTTGGTGCTATCAGAAATTCCTGATTGTCAGATTTATCTGTGGATATTCTCCCCTCGTGGTCCCTAACTTGCACTCGTTTGCTCGATCGTTATTCACATTTACTCCTGTTGTCCTTGCTATACCCGTATTCGTACAACCTATGGGATATAAATAAGTGGTATTATTACATTCCTCGTCGATCTCGATCACTCCGTATTCCAATCCAACCAGCGGTTGAGACTAAGCGCGAGAAGCACTTCCAGCAAAAATAGCCCATCAGTGAAGTTGTACTGCAAAGTACCATGGGAGGGGCCAATGGGCGTCGCTTGGGAGAAAGAGCGATACACAGCAACCGGAGGGCTGTTGGGACCCGCGTACAGCTGAACAGAAAGGTGAGGAATACACGCCCTCGCCAGGGTAATACAAAAACGACGGTACCTCGTAAGACTTGGGATCGCCATGCGAGCGCCGCCATTCATAGACCGTGCCATCGGCTGCCTGGAACCGACGGGCTCTGAAGTGGCGTAATAACGTGTCAGTGCTGCCTCGAGGGGGTACGTAGCTGAGTCATTTACGTGGGGGAAGAACCTGGGAGGACGAAGCGCTCCATCGGGAACTCTCTGTCACCGATGGTGGCGACGCCGAGGCTGTCGCCGTTCGCATCCCAGTCGAAGGCAGCGACGGGACGTCGGTCGCTGCAAATCTGGAGGAGGGACCATGCGGTCAGCGTGACGCGCTGCTGGCACGTCTTGGGCACTATGCACGTACCATCGTACGGGTCGTGCCCGGGGACAACAGAGTGGTCTCGAACTCGAAAAAGACGGGTTTTTCGTCTTCTCCGATGACGATGCATCCGTCACGAGGGTCATCTTTGCCAGTGAAATAGATCTCGAAGTTGAAGTGAGACATCGTGAGGGGGGTCCGTTGTCTAACGCCATAGGAGATGCATGTCCTCATATACGAAAAAAAGGGCTGAATTACGGTTCATGCTTTTGGTCCTCAACTTGGCACTGCTCTCGTGACCCCGAGGGGTATTGGTCTACGGGCAGAAGATGTCTGATCGATCGTGGCGTACTTGGTACCTGGCAGGATAGACCGATAGAATGACCGGCGATTTACCAAAGGCATCCGGTATAGTCACATCAGCTGCCTTGCATGCTGCGTGTCGTTCGAGGTTTTGACTAGCCGATCCCAATGAAATGTCAAAGAGCACAGCAACGGCTAACTGGTACTTCCCGAGAGTTATCCGATTCTGGGGGTACGAGGCGGCGCCAAGATACGACGGTTGACCACCGGACAGTCAAGTTGCTTGTTTCTGGATGGTCTTCTGCTGAGGCATTTCTCGGAAGTTATCATTCCAACAAGTATGTAAAACGCGAGTCAAGAAAAGCAACCAATGGCTTCACGTAATATGAATTACCAGAAAAGCCAGTTACTGTCGGTTCATGAGTTTATCTTCCAGAGTGGCCGCTTGCGCATTTTTCGAGTGACGTGAACTGCACTTCCCCTCATGTGACCTCCACCAAATGCAAGCACCACAGTTTCCTCCGATCCCTGCCCCCGCGCAATGCCCCTTTTCCTCAGCTCTATAGCGTCCTTGGCAAACTTGAAGCGGCATTGGTCGGAACCTAGGTCAATGGTAAATCAATAACTCATGTCGGAGTAGACGACCATCAGCATCGCAGATACGCACCGATTTGGAACGTAGGTGATTCCACAGCCGCCTTAAACATGTCGAAGGGTACCAGAGAAAATATCTGCAATAAGGTTTCGCGGCCAGAGTGCTCCTGTGGTGAACCAGATTCAGATCCCGTGGATGAATATATTTCCAAGGTGTTTGGAAGTGCGACCACAAGAAAATTGAAGACGTCATCTCGTAATCTGCGGGCGTATTCTCCAAACACAGACGTCAGAAGTGGTTGGGGGGCGAGTGACCCATCCGGTGATACAGGGATGCTGTCAACAAATTCGAGCCATTCGGTAATCGTTTCCACACTGATGGATTGCCTGCAGGCTGCATATGCATATCCGCACAAATCCTCCATCCCACCAAGCAAACACCCAGCCGCAAGAACGCCTCGTGCATTCTCAGGCCGAATTAGATTGATGGATACGGAAGAATAAAGGTATCCCAGCGCTAAAAGAAGGCCAGTTATCAACAATCAGAGACTGCTGACGCATCGAAGTGATACCTATGGCGAAGCCCTGTAAATGTGATGAGTCAGTTTTAAAGTCGATAGCAGCGAATAAAAGGCTCTGTTCGACACGGCCTCCAAAGTGGCAGTCACACTAACAAGAGTAGTGATAGCCAATCTTTAACGGACAACGTTTGCAAACACGGCCAACTTCTACTCGATAACCAGTGGCCACATCGGTAGCGGAAATAGAGGGGACGTGACCAATAAACCAGAAGACATACCTCGTGTGTAACCTCGGGTTCATGATCAAGTTGCACATATATTACGCGTTGGCCTCCTGTTTGTGGAGACGTGGACATCAAGTGTGCAAGATATGGAGAGCGAGACAAAATTATCGCGTGAAGGCGGTAGGAATTTTGATGAACGTGCTAGCCTCAGTTCAGGGACGGCTGAAAGATCCCAGGGAGAAATTTGCTCACAAGGATCGTATCTGCATAATTCTAACGTCATGCCAGATCAGCAGGCACTCTGGATGAGGAGATAGATACCCACGCCGGTCTGAAAGCCTGCGTGATACAAATGGTTTACAATCTCTTCATTGTGCAGTTGGTACGGTGTACTGAAGTAGCGCCGAGTTGATCGGGAGTTGAGAGGGCGACACGAATGGGATACTCGGGGTACTCACTGCGAATATCCATTAGATACAAGGGCTGGAGATACAGCTGAGACGTTTGCACCATCGCCATGGGTGGAGTCAGATGGAGTGGAGATGGACGTTGACGAGCCATTAGTTGGAGTATGACCGTTCAAATTGATGCAAGAGGAAGAAGAAGCGGGATTCATGACAACACACGACCGATGTTTCTGGCCGCTCGGCGTCACTCGGGCTCAGAACTTCAAAGGCCAGGTGTCGAATGAAAAAGATTCGTTCATGGGCCCGTGACAACAATGTGCGTGATTGTCACGGTCACAGGCAGGTACCTCGGGTCTATCTACTCGCCTGGTCCCGAGAGGGAACACCACGTTGTAAACGCATCGAAATCCATCACGGCTCCAAAACCTTGTTCGTCTTCAATCATCGAAACGAAACGAGTCATAAGGTTATTCCTAATTCCGTGCTTCTCTGCCTCTGGTCCACAGATGGCTGGGTAGGGTGGTGGTTCGGAAAGATACCGCGGCCCTTCCTCGTGCGTGTTCGTCGGGGAAACGCGAAGCTTTAGCGATATTAAGAATCATGAGTCCATGCTGTGGAATAGGGGGTTCAAATCGGCTCACCATATGGGATCTGTCTGATGCAAAGTTATGGAGATACACATCGCCGGAGATCACCCTGAACCGGCTGATCAAATATTTACTTTGTTACCGAGCTGAGAAGGGAACATGGTTCGAACGACCCGTACCTCTGATACTGTGACGGCGTGTTAGTGCCCAGTGGGAAGGTCTGGTCGACGTACCCTAGACAAGATCCGGAATGAACTTGTGAAAGGAAAAAAAACCGGGCCATAACTTACGTACCATTCCAGTGGCATGGAACGGAGAGATGGGTGTCGAGATCATAGATCCAGGTATCCAGCCAGCACTGACCCAGCGGCTCGCACTGCGTTTGCTTGCGTTCGCGCAGCGCCAAGACGACATGATAATCCCATATCACTGCATCCCCGGGCGGTGCCGCCCGCTGGTTGCACAACATCACCTATGTGATAAACTTGAGAATCCTGGCTTAGGAACCCTCATCCATATCAGTTACCGTTCTCGTCGCATTGGAGATAAATACAGCAAAAACATCCCACTTCTGATGGGGCCCCGATGGACTAAGAAAACGCATTATAAGCCAATAAATGTTCTCTTCGCAATAACATCTGGTGTACACGGCGTCGCCGCAGTCAAAGGGTGGTGTGGAAGCGGATTCCATGAGCAGAAATTCATACTCCGCCAGTCAGTCGGGCCGTCAGGAATTCCGTGTGGAATATTCCAACGCATTGCAGAGTGACGGTCGATAAGTTTTGCGGTACGTTGTCGACTAATTGACCATGGCACCACTGTGTGAGCGTAGGTCTTCGTATTGACAGAACTTTCTTGTGCGCCGGAGCCGGATTGCCACTATAAGGAAAACGCCATCATCGCTACCATATTCGTCATAGATCCCGATTGTAGTGTGGTTAGCAACGGGGGAGGCGATTAAGTGACATTGGCACCTTCTCTTGGGAGACGCTCCAAGGCTGACTTCTTGCGGTGTGCGCGGGACGGGAAACACAGCATCAATGTATTCTCTAAAGCCGGTTTGCCTTGTCAATGAAGCACATTGTACAATAGTCATACCTATGTCGACCGCAAAATCTCTCCCAAAGAAAATCTCGAATTACCCTTTAACATTTAATTTCCGTCGTTCCTGTGAAGTCTCGTCATCTCACTGGTCCCCGATTGTCCCCAGTGAAGTTCGGTGTGCACACTATCCTCAATCAGGGTTAGGGTATCTATGATCTCTGGGCAGTTTGTGCAAACGTATTTTGGAAGCTAACGGCACTTGCGGACCGGGAGTCAACAGGGCATGACCAATATACTTTCCACTATCCGGTGCTCACCCATGTGCGCCATTTCAGTTCATCGGCGGGGTCAGTATGGAAGAGTTGGATGGGTGACGAGATGGATTCTAGAAGTGGCACACCGTGGAAGTGCTCCAGCACTTGAGCCGTCAAATACGAGAGGGAATGGAGATAACACAATATCCTTGTTGTACAGATCAGCGCACCAGCTGTTGCATCGGTATCAATGATGTCCGGATGTCCTTCGCATAAGGCAGTGTAGACCCTGATACAATCATACAGAGTTCTCCAGCTGATTCAGTCACGCTTGCGAGGGCTGTTAGAGGAGATCCGGAATGAAGGCGGGAATGCACTTGGAGCATACGAGAAAACCTCTGGACGCAAGGTAACATCTAAGGTTTGATATAAATGGGTATATTTACACGCATCGATGATACGCCCTCATCGGCCCCAGTGCTCAGAGTTCAACCTGACATACAAAACCCGGTTCCAAAATGAGGTGAGGGTGGGAGATGGTATGCGAGATGCATCGTAGCCGTATAATGATAGTCGCACCCTAGGGCGTATTGGCGACCAAGCAAGCGGCACTCCCTAATTGCTGGCGGACGTCGTGGTAATCTACATCATGAGCTGTGTGACGGGATTTATTAGTATCAATCGTAACGCCAGAGAGGTAGAGGAGCTTTAAGCCCAATAACTCTGTTGTACGCACAATCTTCGACTTCCCCCCATCTCTCTATCTGACTTGCTACCTCAACTTGAGCAGCAAGGGCCGCCTGCTCTGCAGTCAAACGACGCTTGACAAGGGCCAAAGCGATGAGAAATGATTTTGTGGCATAGGTGGCCCGCTCCATAGCTGCGGGGAAAAGCGTCTTTAGTTCGCCAGTTCATCATCCACAGCATGCAACGCACCTGCCATCTCCCAAGGGTCCATCTTTGCCAAGACATCACTGAGAATCTGTCGCGTCCGCTCGGGTTGTGAGTGAAACAAAACGGATCGGTGAACGTGTATTTCGATATCGAAGGTATTCCTAGCCCACTCTAGCAGTGGATCCCAGTATTCTTTCTGCAGCCTCACAAGGGGCTCGGGATCGTCATGGTGAAAACTAAGCAGGCTCGTAATTACCATTTGACACCGCAGGGGGCTGGCGTACCAAATAGTATCTGTGTCTAGGTAGTTCAACAGTGCTTCCCGGACGTCCAAACGAGTTTCCTCGTCATGTAGCGCATCGATGGCTCTGGATGCGACGGAAGTCTAAAAAGTTTGCGATGCCCACTCTAGTACTCAGCGAGACCACCTACCATTGGTAACGCATGAGGTTTCAACAATGTTTCCTGATTTTCCCATTCATTAGCGACGAGTGTGGCCACCAGGCGTTTGCTCTCTGGCAATAACAGTGCATGCCCGGATGGCGTCTTCAACGGACGCTTGTCAAGTGTGACTGCGATCCCACCCGTCCTAGTATCAATACCGACAGTCTTCCAGAAACGCTTGAGCGTTTTCTCAGCGCCTTAGAATAGACTTGAGTTTAGGCCATTAGGTTAACTAGCGACCTACGGTTAGTTTCCGAAACTACCGGGTCTTCTTGGGATGTCGTCGTATAGCTTCGAAGGGCAAATGCTGATGCGGGCGTCCAAGCAACTCGAACATGTGCCCGAGAAACAAGACTTGGCCGGACCCGACAGAACACGGTACGACGCGACATGAAGCTGGCACTTGAACATTGCCGGTGAAGACACGAGAAAATAACGAGTAACAAGTGTGACGTCACGCGTAGGGGCGCAAGCGCAATTCAATTTGTTCAACAAACTTCAGGCTTCCAACATCATTGCTGCTAATGAAACGGAAGACGGTCAGCAGGCTTCATGATTCAGACAAACAGTCGCGCATTTCCTCCTTTTTTGTGCAAAAGCCCTCTACGCAGCATTCCGAGAACACCACGATCGATTTGACCCTTGAGGATCCAGAAGTCGACGAACAACCACCCATCAAGAAATTGAAGGTCGTACAAGGGAATTCACTGGCTGATCAGTGGCGTTTCAATGACACGCGAATACCTCTCGACGAGAGACCTGTCAGAGGGGATGAAGACGAGAAGAAGAGGCGTCACGAGGATTTCAAGCGCGTGCTCCTCGCAGGGAACAGCAGCTCCACTCGTCAAGAATATAACCAAAATCTGGGATCTCAGTCATCTGAGGGGGAGCTTCCTCCGGACCAAGTTGACGCTGGCGAGTCCGACGTCTCGGACGGGGCGTTCGAGAACCTCAGGGAAATCTTCTCCCACCGGTCAGACAAAGCTAAGGGTAAGGCACGGCTCACATCTTCCACGAGAGATAGGGTAGTGTCGGAGCGGCTTGGGCCTAGTGGACAGCCGTACACACCCGCCGAATTGCAGGCAAGTTTGATCAACCGTTCGCGTGTTAAATTTAACCATGTTCTCGTTCAATTCCAGTCGTTGAAATTTATCGAGGAAAACCCAGGGGTAGTTTTGATGATTGAATTGGGATATAAATACTATTTCTACGAAGAGAGTGCTTCGGTGTGATATTCGTGCACTTTGCGCTCACAATCCCGTTTATTCTCATTGTCAGATCGCCAGCCAGGAACTAGGCATTGTGGCGTATCGCCGCCGCAACCTGCTTACCGCTTCAATCCCACTCCACCGTCGCGATGTACATCTGAAAAAGTTGGTTTTCGATTACCTTGCTCTTGACTAGCCTCACATAGGACCAGACTTCTCGCGCAAGGATATAAAGTCGGAATTGTCGAACAAATGGAGACCGCAGCACTCAAAAAAGCAAGTGAAACTAGGAATGCGCTCTTCGAACGAAAACTAACACATTTATATACGGCCACGACGTAAGGCGTGTGAAGCGTTCATTCGTCTCTGTGATGACAAATATCCACAGATATGTTGACGAGCTCGAATCCGTTGATGATCTGGATAAGCATGTAGCTCCTCCTCTTGTCTGCTTTACGGAAGTCCTCGACAGCGGCGGTGCTTCCGAGGACCGTGTATCGATAAGCATGATTTCCATTACGCCCAGCACTGGAGATGTCCTTTGGGATGAATTTGACGGTAAGATCTCTTACATGTAAATTTCATCCTTTTTATGTGGGACTGGCCAGACACGACCATGCGTTCTGAGTTCGAGGTCTGTCCGGTACGCTCTTACAACTTGTCTTTGCTTACAGAGCCATAGACCCGGCTTGTTCACACCCGACCAGCTGAGCTACTGCTTCCTGAACAAGGTGTGAGTAAGCTCACAGAGAAAGTCCTGCGCCATTTTTCTGGGTCAGTATTTCTGTTATCCGCCTCTACAAGGCTAATTTCGTCTGCTTAGATCGATTCAAAGCGGACAGAAAATACGGATCGAACGCTACAAGAATGGGATGGGATTCTCTGCGGCGTTTGATTTCGTGACGGAGTTTTATTCTGACAAGACTAAAGCTGGTTCTCGGGACCTTTCAATGGGTGAGTTGCCTGTCGCGTCAGTGAAGAGGAATCCTCAGTAAAGGCTCGCAGATGGCATACTTGGGATCATCACGAACCTCCCGCAACAGGTTGTAGTTGCTTTGGCACATACCATTCGCTACCTATCATCATTCCGCATTGCGGATGCTTTCCTCGGTGCTAGGTTCTTCACGAAATTTGCCAACAGAACACACATGCTTCTGAACGCCACTACATTGGCGAACTTGTTCGTCCCTTGACTACCATTAGGATCGAGTTTGACCGCATTTTGTAGGGAGGTATACCAAAACCAGACAGACTGTGCTACAAAGGGATCTCTGATTTGGGTGCTTGATCGCACATCCACCAAATTTGGTGCGAGGTTGTTGAAAAGCTGGGTAGGCCGTCCGCTCACCGACAGGCAGTTGGTCTTCAAACCGTTTCTGCTCTAACGGAACAACTCATACGAATTTCTAGGCTGCTCCAAGATAGGATAGATGCAATTGGAGAAATAATCACTAGTCCATCAGAAAAGCTTGTTGCTCTTCGACAAGTCCTAAAGAAACTACCAGATCTTGCCAAGGGGTTATGTCGAATTCAGTATGGCAAGGTTGGATCTTTCGCATTCTTGGCCCTTGGTCAACCGGTTCGAAATTTTTCCTAGTGTTCCCCCCAAGAACTTGCAGTCTTGCTGCCTGCATTCAATAAGGTCGCCACGGCGTTTGATGATTTCGACGAGGGTTCATTGGGGGACTTCAACTCCAAATTGTTGAATGAGGTAGTTTTTTCTTTGCCAAAGCTTAAATCTCCCATCCGGGAGTATCTCGATGCAATTTCGCTTAGGAGTGCTAAGGAAGGGAAGAAAGAGTCCTTATGGAAAGATACGCAGCGATTCTCGAGGCTTGCAGAATATTCATTAGTGAGTACCTAAGTTCTCCGCCGCACATTCACAGGTTGTTTCATGAGTTGCCTAGATGATCCAGACTGTTGAAACTGAACTCGAGGAGGAATTGAAGCGAAGTATGGCATCTTGTCCGCTTGGTGTAGCTCGAACACTGATGCAAATGCAGTCCGCAGCATCCTCAGAATGCCGTCCCTTCAATGGACTAGTGTACTGGGAATTGAAGTACGTCGCATATCTCACGGTTGACGCGGCGGCTGACGTCACCTAGTTTCTGGTGGAGCTGAAGAAGTCTGAAAACAGAGATCCTCCAGTGAGCTGGGATTTGGTGTCGAGGTGAATGCCCGTGTTTACGGACACAACTTGTCCTGACGGTTCATTCCAGTACAAAGTTCTACAGGCGATACCATACTCCAGAAGTCAAAAAACTGATTCAAGAGCGGGCAAGATACAAGGAGTCGCTCGCCGCAGAAGCAAACAAAGCGTATAGCGCTTTTCTGGATGAAATCGCACAATCGCACTATTCCTTGCTACGTGATGCTATCAACAAACTTGCAGTTGCGGATTGCCTTCTCAGCCTTGCCCACGTTGCTTTACAAGACGGTTATGTACGACCCGAGCTCACGGATGAGGACGTTTTTGACGTCATAGATGGCCGTCATCCGATGATTGAAGCACTGAGGCCTGACCCATTCGTACCCAATTCTCTGTCGATGGGTGGGGAGTCCGCCCGTAGCGTCATTATAACGGGTCCGAATATGGGAGGCAAAAGCTCTGCAGTCCGGATGGTTGCCTTGATTGCTATTATGGCTCAGATTGGGTCGTACGTGCCTGCGAGGGCGGCAAGGGTTGGCATGTGTGATGGAATTATCACCCGCATGGGCGGTAGGCTCCTATCATCATTTCCATTTAAACTCATTAATAGACATCCAACTTAGCATCCGACGAATTGGCGCGTGGCCGCTCAACGTTCATGGTCGAAATGGCGGAGACGAACGAGATTTTGAAGGCGGCAACCTCGAAGAGTCTCGTGATTCTAGACGAGCTTGGAAGAGGCACTTCGACCGCAGATGGAGTGCGTTCCCTTGACCCTTGCTCACAACACCAAGCGTCGCTAATGTAGTTACAGATGGCGATCGCGGATGCAGTCCTTCAGCATCTCGTGGAAAGCATCAAATGCAAGACATTGTTCATTACGCATTACCCCCTGGTCGCCATTGACTTGGAGCGGCGATTCCCAGATGACGTGCAAAACTTGCACATGGGATACACGACGGACAGCCGCATCGACGGCAGAAGAGACGTCACGTTCCTCTACCGGTTGACTGATGGCTTTGCTGAAGAGTCCTTTGGAGTAGAATGTGCCCGCCTTGCTGGGATTCCAGAGCATATTCTCAGCGTGGCCACGGAACGTTCTGAAGCATGCCGGACCACCATCGAGTCCCGCAGCAAAGTGAATAGGTAAGTTGAGAGTTCAGCTCGGGCCGCCGGGTCAGCTCATGTGCCCTTTTCAGAGCGCGACGATGCGCCCAACTTGTTAAGCAATGTCTCGCAAAGAACGATATCGCTGCGCTCCAGGCACTTCGGGCGAAAATTGCATCGTCCCGACAAGCGTAAACGAAGAACCAGCGTGTGCTTCACCGCCTAGCTGGTTCGAAGCATGCGGCCAGCAAGAATTGCAGCCAGTTGGTGACGCCTAAGGCTGGGATCATTCGTGTGGTACATAAAGCAACGTAGAGTGTACACATGTTTGGGCAGGAGGCCTTATCCAGCGCCTCCTGAATGCTCGACTTGTCCATGCAACCCTACTCCGGGAACCGAAATAATGGACATAACTCTGCATCGAAATGCGCACTATGATTTACTTTTCTTTTGTTTCTTCCGATTGGACTTTTTCAACGGGTCAGTCTCGACTGCCTCGTCCGACTCGGCTTTGCGTTTCCCCACTGCTTGCTGGCACTGGGCAGCAGCGGACTCCACCTGACGGCACATGTTGAGCACCGACGACGATTTGAAACGATTGCTCGAGGACAGTTGGTCGTGAAGCGCCTTCCACGCGGCTGGATCCCAGACTTGGATGGACAACGGCTCGGCGGCGGTCTTGCGCGTCTGACGGATGCAAGATAGGACGAGCTTCAAAAGGTCCTTTATTTGAGTCGCCGACAGCCCGCGGCCATCGTCGATGGAAAGCGTGATCAGGTCAAGTATGGTCTTTTGCAACGCTTTGTGGAACGCTACCGTCGCTGCCGGCTCCTCTCCCTGTAGTCAGTGAGCGACCGTCGATCGTGCTCCCGGCACGCGAGGCAAACGCACCTTGTCTGGCTGACTCGATATGACCTGCAACAGCTGGAACGCCTGGTATTTCCGATACAGATTGACCGCCTTGACAGACGATGCCAAGATATGGTCCCGCAACCGCCATCCCAGCGTCGGGAAACGACGCGCCCAGTCTTGGAAGAAGCTGAACGCAAGCTGCGACGCCTTGCGCGACATGTAGTCGTCCAGCGACTCTCGATAGATCTCAGCGGCTGCGTCTTCCTCGTTCAGGGATACCAATATCCTGCAGAGGTATAGACTGGCTTGACTGAGGACGCCGAGCGCGTCGGATGCATGCGACCTCTGCGCGCGCCGGTGCACCTCTCGGAGTACCGGCTCGACCTCGTCCCGCAGAGCGGTCGTGGGCAAGTCCTTTGACTTGACGAGCCGACTTTTGAGGATGCCGCTCGCCTTGTCGGACAGCTGGCGTTCGTCCGTGCTGCTTTTGGTCGCAAGTTCGACCAGGGGCAACACGAGTCGCACGTTGAGCGGACTTCGAGGTTCCCGCTTGGCAAAGATATCCACGAGATCAAGGACTCTGTTTTTGAAGTGCGTCGCTTCTCGTTGGGCATCGATCCCTTGGCATCGATTGAGCACCCAAAAAGTACCTCAAGAGAAAGAGGAACGGACCTTTTTTCGACTTTCGTTCGTTCGTCCTGGTACGGAAGATATTTGCCAGTGTGTCGTCGAGGGCCATCATCTGCTCGTCGTCCATGAGCTCTTCGTCAGACTCTTCCGAATCGTCGTCCCCGACGTTTATCCCACTCGTTTTTAGTGCGTCCCTTATTTTGCTGCGCACTTCGTCAACAGCCTCGTCTCCATCCTCAGATTCGCTCTCCTCGAATTCCGCTCCTCCCGAGCTCGAGCTCTCTTCCCCTTCTTCGTCCTTTTCGTCATCCTCGTCGTCACCATCACCACTATCCATTTCCCCGTCTTCGTCGACCAGCTCGCCTGGATCCCGTCGTTCTAATTGCTGATAATTCCACGTCACAAAAGCCATTCGGGAAGTAAAACGAGAACCAATCGCTCACGCTAAGAATTAGATCCACGGTGCTCCCTTGTACAGCACTCGTGACGCGCGAAAAAGATTCGTTGGCGGCCGACCGCGTGAACGCGCTCCCGTTTTCCAAAAGGCCGATAATCGCGTCCACGAGGACATCCATGAGTGAAGGTTCGTCTTCTGAAGGTGGCACAGACTGGGACTTCGATTTTTTTGACATCTTTGGCGATTTCTCGCTCGAAAACATTTTAGAAGCCGCTTCGAGGATGGCCTGTAAGTCAGAACAATGTTGAGTTGAGAAATGTGGGTAATAGATAATACGAACCCCGAGGTTCTCGAGGCCGTCAACCTCACCACAGCGGCATTGAAGTAGGAACGATGAGAGGATTAACTCGAACCCTCTTGCGACATCCCGCTTATCGTCGTCCGTCTAGTGTGATAAGAATTCAGAGTCCGGAGAAAGAAAAGGCGCAGCAAGCTATACCTTTTTCAGTTGCCCGATTACCTTCTCTGTGTTGGAGAGAGAAGCTCGGATTCCTTCATCGATATCAATGATTGGTTTGACATGTTTGGCGTCCTTGTCCAACAGAGCGACCGTAGCAAGTGCCTTGGATGTCCAGAACCCTCCGTCGGATGCAACGCCGGTCTCCTTATGCGTGTGATCACCTGTCATTTGTAGATAAAATCATGGACTGCAGTCAAACGAAGACATACCTTGCTTTATGACCACAAGGTGGGCAGTGAGAGCGCCAAGACAGCCAAGTAATCTCTCACGACAATGTTTTTGGGCAGTCTCCGTAAAGGGCGGGGAAGGGAGTGTACGCAACTGGTCCGTCAGGGTCAGTGCAATCGCACATAGGGAAATAGAAATCACGACGTACCGCGTGAATAAGGCTGTTCTCAGACTTTTTGCGAACGACGAAAAGACCATTGACGACGAAGAAATCAAGCACAATTTGAATCCATCCGTCGTCTTTCGGGATCGAACCATTGCGAACGAGCGCTGCGAATTGTTCTGCGATCCATGTTCGCCGGGAATCAATCACGGAAGGCCCCCTGTCGCTCTGCATCTCAGCCCTTTGTAAGCTTACGTGAGAGGGGGAATACTGCACTCTTGTGTATCCTTTGGCGAATTTACTTGTTCGATCAAGGAAAGAACATAACTCTCGATCCCAGCGGCATCCATTACTGTAAGTATCGACTCGATCGTTTTCGTTCGCGTTAGTTTATCAAACTGTGCGCTTCCGTTAATTCCAGTCAGTTGGAGAATCAAAGGAAACCCAAGCGACGGTGAGGTTTGTACGAGCGTCTGGATATGCCTCGCCTTCTACGTGTCAGCGGACTCGTAGATAAGCGAGCGGTCCGCGGAACATACCACATCAAGCGAGATTTTGTGCAGATAACGATCCTTGCTTGAAAGATGATTGATCCAATTCCGCATGAGATTTTTGGTAAAGAGCATGGGGAGCTCAGTGGCTCTAACCCGCGTCAGAGCCTTTTTAAACACCTGGAATCCCCAGTACTTTCTCTCGGGAGAAGAAGGGGAGAACAAGGATTCTATCGCGCGTGTGAGGCATTACAGTAACCAAAGCAAGCACGTATGTACTTACCATCTACGACTATTCGGAAGAACTCACTGAAAGAGCCCTGTGGAGCGTGGTCTGAGCTAGATGGAGGAAGGAGCCGATCGAATATGACGTCCCACGCAACATGAAGTTGAGGTTTCCACGATCTAGTGCCTGAAGCCAAAGCGTCTTCGTCGTCTACAGCGGATTCCTGCATGTCGTACGAATGAATGACTCTCATCGTGACTACAAACACCAGAGGCCCACCTTCAGTATCCTGCCAAGGGGCAGGAGATTGTTGGGCGCAAAGAGATTCCGACCCTTGAACACCGGGGCGAGCGTCTCGTCCCAGTTATGATTCGGCATCAAACCCTGCAGCTTCAGCGTGATCGCGAGCTTATCCGGCGTCCAAAACCCGTCCTCGCTATTCGCATACAGAGCCTCGACAGTCGCGTTGAGCGCCTCTGCCTTCCACGGCACCGAGGACGCCTGCACCGCATCGACGGCCAACCCGATCGTCCACCACGCGCTCTCCCTCAACCACGATTTCGCCTCACCGATCTCCAGCAAGTACCTCACCACACCCACATACACGTCCACGCTCGACGCGGTGTCGTCCAACGTCGTCTGGCGCACGAGCAACCCAGATCGCACGACCGCCGCGATCCCAAAGAGCCGTGCGAACAGAACGTCCCGGACTTCCTGCCCGCTCATCGAACCCCGTCGTTTCGTCGCGTCCACGACGAGCGCGAGGACTTGTGTACACGTGACGGTGTCTATTCGGGAGAGCAGCTGCGTGCGCGGTCGACGAGATCAGTCGCACGTTCGGGGGCGGTTCTGGTGCGGGGGACGTACCTCGGTGAGGGCAACGCTGAATCCGAGCCTGCTGCTCTCGCGAGGGCTCGCGAGGCCACGTACGAGCCGCCGGATCGAGTACGAAACGTCTTGTGAGTTGAGCGCGTCTAGCCCGTCTCCTTCCTCGTCGTCTGAGCTGTCCGACTTGGACTGTGGGACATGGGCCGCCTGAAATTGTTCGAGAGCGCTGATGAGCTTGACGGACGCGTCGACTCGTTCTTTTTTCGATGCCTCGGACAACTTCCAGAATAAAGGCAGCGTCGTGGACATGTTTGCCCGACGCTTGCTAGCGGACACAAAATTTCGGTATTTCTGGCGTCGAGTCCAAATCGGTTTGTTATGCTCTGTTGAACGGAGGCCCTATAATCAGGGGCTATTTCATCAAGCGTTGGGCGTGGTGTTATTACATGCAGCAGCAATACGGACGACGGAGGTATGCGATCCGACGACGTAGGAAGTAGATAAAAACGTCTTCGAAAACCTCAATCGAAATGCATCCAGTGTCCTCTAACGCCCGTTCTACATTTCACGCAATCGGCGCGTGGCCCCATCGTCACGCGATGCTTTCTACCAGACGACGTCGGCACGTCGGGCGCCCTCGACTGTCGTGGCGACCCGTCTACCCGGTCCTGCGTCCGAGCGTGGGGGCCAGGTTCGCTCTCCCCAGCCTGCTGCCCTCCATAACCCGTTACAAACCGTTGTTGGTGATTCGGCGCATCTCCATCTGAAGGGGTCGCCGGAAAAAGAAATATATCCGGCGGACAGAGCTGGCGACGTCCCGTGTTCCCCGTCTGCGCCACCGATACCGACGACGTCGAGGACGTCGACTCGCTCGAAGACGATGGCGGCTCTGTGAGTACGCTAAACGGCGCAGGGGACTGCGCGTGGAGCCCGTTTGACGCCACGGCTGCGTGCGTCGACGTCGTCGTGATGTGTATCGAAGGCAGATGGCACCGCGTCGACCACGGCCGCGAGCTCCCCGGATGCACGTGTACGCGAGGCGCATGCGACTCCTCGTCGTCCACTGCCTACGACCAAGGCGCGTCTTGAGCATCGTCTGCGAACGCACGTCTGCGCCTGAGAGGACTCACCATGTGCTCGTCACTCCTGTTCTGGGCCACGGTGGCACCACCGTCCATTGCAGGTGGGTACCCAGCCGTGACTGACAATGGGCTCGTAATCGAGAGCTCCCTCGCTTGTCGGACCCAGTCGTCTTGGCTGGCTATTCGACCGTCCGCCGCCCCGTCAGATGTT
>JBBPKI010000300.1:0-28842 GCA_038089155.1 Nevesoporus exiguus
TATCGTGTTTCGTCATTGAAGTCATGCGAAGTACATGACATCTGCCACGAATCTGGGGGCGTGAGATGCCTAAAGCGGGACTGCGTTGGTACTCGTAAATAGGATACTACAGGTACCTGCCGTTCGTCGATGCATCTTTGAGCGCGATCGACGCGAGTCATATCGTTAGTCATTGGTCGTCAGCCGTCTCCACGACCCAGGTCGGTGGCGGGAACAGTGTTTCGTGCACGCCAAGATAGACGACATTGAGTACCGGAAAGTAGGGGAGGATGTTCTGTGCACAAAATAGATCGGGTACGTCAGCGCGGCGTTCACCGGAAAAAGGTAGACATCGGGTATGTAACACAAGACGTTCAACGTACCTCGAACGCAACGCGCACCTCCACCCTGCTCCTACCGCCTCCCGCGCTACGTCGCTGTCTCAACACTGCCAAGTAAAACCGCACGTCCCACCTCCGAAACCCTTCATGCACGACAACATCTTCGAGGGCCGACCGCGGAACGAAGTGGTGCGTGATGAGAAGTGAGACTGGGAGGAGTGGATGGCCGCGGTGTGTTTCAAGTTGAATGCCAAGGGTGGGGAAAACGAGGATGGATTCTGTGCGTGGACGCGAGAAGTGGGTTAGCTGTTTAGGTACACAGCACATGATATGGACAAAGGGCGAGAGAACGACATACCGTGTAGGACTTGGGTAAAGCGCGTCCAGACGAGACATGTCAGCACGATGCCGATGACGACGAACAGGACAGAACGAGCAACGTGGACCTAACACCACCGGAAGGAAAAAACAAAAAAAAGAATGAGGAAACGAGTCAGTACCGAGCTCGCAGAAACAGAAACGAATAAAAGAAGAAAGCACCAATGGCAACAACCCACCTTGATCCGCGTCAAAACCACCACACCGACGACTACTGCGATGTCGAGCCATGACCATACATGCGTGCCATGAACGACCCGCGCGCTCCCATCACGCGCCAATCGCCAATTCTCGACGCGGTACTCGGTGAACCCTGGCCAATGGATGACAGTGAACTCGGGGTGTGTGTCGGGTAAGGGGCGGGCGTGGTGCATGCATCGAGCGGGAAGGGGAAAGGAGGGCGGAAACTGCTTACTCAGCAGGGATTGTGGCACTTTCGTAAAACAAAGCTCCCATGAGCGAGGTCAGACAGGTAGGTCATCGTCACTACTGTAGGTCCATGGTTTCAGACTGCATACGTACGAGAGGTAAGGACACATTATGTGCAACGCGTGAACGTGCTTCCTTATCTAGGACGACAGAGTGTACAAGCGTATATGGAGGTAGTAATCCTGCCACAAGTCCACACGCTCGCCCTTCACGGACATCGAGCAAATGACAGACGCCACACCACACCACACCACGACACATACGGTCCCAACTCGAATTGGAGATATCTAACAAAGGGCATGGCTCCGAGGACAATAAACAAGGTATGTAAATATATATAAATGCTGTCACACCCCGCCGTCCCTCGCATGGCCGTTTCAGCGTCATTTTCCATCGCCGTCACGGCCAAACTCTGGGTCACTTTCGTGCCAGCGGTGCGGCATGTGGGTATCTCTCGCTCTCACTCTCGTATGGTTGTCCGCTGAGCGCTTCGCCTCTAAACGTCAAGAAATGCTAATGAAGGTAGATGCCGAGGCGTTAGCATAGAGTAGACCGACATGACGGTCGCTGCGTACCTATTCTGATCGTCCTCGTCGCCGGCAGTCCACATGACTTGGGTACTCGAACCCTGCATGGAGGCCTCGTCGACTGTTGATGCCTCGAACTCTTGCTCAGTTTGACTGGGACAAGATTGCATCAAGTCACGGAGACAAGGAGACGGCAGGCAATGATCCAAGAGCCGTTGGACAGTGGGAATGATCGCATCCACAGTTGGCCGGTCCTCGATCGGTGACCAGCAATCCCGAATCAAATTCCAATGCGAATCGTCTATCGCTCGAGATTCGGGCCGGCCTGGTCTATCTCCTTTGGCCAACCGTAAAACGATAGCCATCTCTTCCCGCAGTTCTGACCACGGTTGTTTTCCGGACAGAACCTATACAAGAATATCAGCATGATGAGGGAATTCACGTACATCTGACTTACCTGGAGGGCGACACAACCAAAGGAGTATATATCACTTTTGGTCGTCCTGTTGAACGCCCCATCTGGATCAACCTGCTCTGGAGCGATCCAACGCAATGCACCTGGCCGTGCCGTGGATCTTTGCAGATAACACAATGCCTCCGGAATGTTTCCCACCAGAGAAGCATAACCGAAATCAGTTAAACGCGCAGTATAATTTTCGTCGAGGAGCACGTTGTTCTGACATTTGATTAGCAGGAGGGACACTGGAAGATTCTATGACGTACAGAATTCAGGTCGCCATGCACTATAGGAAAAGAATGCACTGTAGTGCATTATTTCTCTCTGGTCTTGGGACGGTGATAGCGACTTACAGTAGCACAACCCATTGGCAATATCTGCCAGCTACCGCATAGTGTTAGGAGGTGTGGACATGGTGAAAGCTCAATGGATTCACAAACTGCAGTCGGTGTGCCAAACTCAGGTGACCATCATACTTGGTTAAGAAACGGTGAAGGGATTCATTGGGCATCCATAACGAAACCAAGGACATTGAGCCGTGCATTCCAAATCCGTATGCAATGCCTAGGAACGGGACGACGTTGCTGTGGTCGAGTCTTCTCCAAATTCCGAGCTCTCGACGAAGCATCTATGGAGAAGTCTACATGTCTGTTAGATTCGGATTGGAAAAATTACCTTGGCGGATGCACCTTTCGCATCTCCATCGATTGCAAACTTGAATCGAAACGCCTTGACCGCAACCTGGAACGTAGGTGAGTTGTAGGGAATGTAAATCATATATCATGCTCAAACTTCTTTCGGCGAGCCGTCATAACACCAGCACCTATATACGTCACCAAAACCTCCTCCAGCAACATACTGATCATTAGCTTTGATGATATAAGATGTAAGATTGGGTGGAGGGGAGGGATTAGGCAGCTGTTGAGCGGACGAAGAGAGAGTAGCACTCTGTGGAAGGCAATTTGAGTGCGTAGTAAAGGATGGTAACTGCAGAAGCGCCTGAGTTTGCGCTGTCTGAGGGTCCAGAGACGGAGAACGGGAAACTATTCCAGAAGTCATGTTCGGATTTCGGATGGATCTAAGGGCAGTGTCGAGGGTGTGTTTCATTTCACTCACAGAAAACGAAGAAAGGGCAGTAATCTGTGGGGAAGGGGATGGTGATTGCAGAAGCGCCCGAGTTTCAGGGTTCGGAGATGGAGAATGGGAAGCTATTCCGGGAGTCATGCTCGGATCTCTGAAGGACCTGAGAACAGTGTCGAGAGTACGTTCTATTTTGCGGAGGGACCTGGTGAAGAGTTCGTGTTTTCTTGGGCTTCAGTGCGCGTTGTGAGCACTCCATGAGGAACGAGAGGCCGATAGACTCACTTCGATGAGCGTGTTCTACGATTATTTTCCAAAATACACTCATGGCTACCAGTAGTACAGCGCTCGCAAGGTGGACCTCGCTCGGCAACGACACATTTCACCTTAAGGCGGCGACATCTAGTACATGCGCTAGTGGAAGATGGTGAGAAAAGAGTAATTATGGAATGGAACGATCTTACCAAGAGTTTTTGGTTGACTTTGGCTTGGGTCTGTCCTCTTCGACCGTAGGACCGCGGCCATCCGTAGAGCCATCAGTGCGGGGTTTCTTTTTGCTCGTGTCGTCAACCCCAGTGATGGGTGACGATGGGCGTTTCCCATTTGCATCGGGTGGTGAAAAGGACATGTTATCGATTGAAAGCCAGTGTCAAATCGTTTATAGGAGGGGTTGGTGCTGTTGGTGCTGTTGGTGCTGGTGCTGACAGATACAATGACCCGAGGGAAATGCTGCAAGGGGCTGTAGAATGCTGTGGTCCTCGTTATGCGCAAACATGCTCGCGGCACATGGGATAAGGGGCGATGCATCACTGCCGCGGACCGCTCGCTGGAAGGAATGTACACTCGATGCGGGGATACGCCTCCGAGGAACCCAGCTGGGTAGGAGACTAATTGCATCATGCAGGAGGCTCGGTCGGATATGTTTGTCCAGGGCGCAGATGGTGCACAAATCAGAGATTGTATCTCACCATTGAAGCCATGCTAAGGTAGAATACTGAATGCGTTGCATACAGTGTTGCGGACGGTATATGTATTAGATACGGGATCTAAGTATGTGCTTACAACCCCCCACTCTTTCGAACCAGTCCATCCCCCCTTCCACTAAGAGCTGCTCCGTTCGCTAAGCTCTGCGGGTTTGGTATAGGGATTTTGTTCTTTATTGGGAAGGTACATATGTCTACCCCAAAGTTATTAGCCTTGCAACTTGCCCGGGGTCGGAGTCGAACTCTCCGCCCCTGCAAACCGAACATCTGCCACGAGTCTGGGGATGTGAGGTCCCTAAAGCGGGGCCGCATCGGTGCTCGTAAATGGGATATCACGGGTGCCTGTCGTTTATCGATGCATCTTTCAGTGCGATCGACGTGTGTCATGTCGTTAGTCATTGGTCGCCAGCCGTCACCACGACCCAGGTCGGTGGCGGGAACAGCGTTTCGTGCCCCGCTCTCACCACCTCCTACGCTGCGCCGCCGCCTCAACACCCCCAACTAAAACCGAACGTTCCACCTCTGAAACCCCTCATGTACGACGTCTTCGAGAGCCGACCGCGGAACGAAGTGGTGCGTGGTGAAGAGTGAGAGTGGGAGGAGTGGATGGCCGCGGTGTGTTTCAAGTTGAATGCCAAGGGTAAGGAAAACGAGGGATTCTGTGTGTAGGGTGAGCGTGGGCGAGTAGTGGGCCAGGCATCTAGGCACACGGCACATGTCATAGACAACGAGCGAGGGAACGACATACTGTGTAGGACTTGGGTAAAGCGCGTCCAGATGATGCACGTCAGCGCGATGCCGATGACGACGAACAGGACGGAACGAGCGACGTGGACCTAACACCACCGGAAGAGAAAAACAAAAAAAAGAGCGAGGAAACGAGTCAGTACCGTGCTCGCGGAAACAGAAACGAATAAAAGAAGAAAGCGCCAACGGCAACAATCTACCTTGATCCGCGTCAAAACCACCACACCGACGACTACTGCGATGTCGAGCCATGACCATACATGTGTGCCATGAACGACCCGCGCGCTCCCATCACGCGCCAATCGCCAATTCTCGACGCGGTACTCGGTGAACCCTGGCCAATGGATGACAGTGAACTCGGGGTGTGTGTCGGGTAAGGGGCGGGCGTGGTGCATGCATCGAGCGGGAAGGGGACTTGAAGGAGGACGCAGAAATTGCTTACTCAGCGGGGATTGTGGCACTTTCGTAAAACAAAGCTCCCATGAGCGAGGAAGTAGTCATCGTCACTACTGTAGGTCTATGATTTCAGACTGCATACGTACGAGCGGTAAGGACACATTATGTGCAACGCATGAACGTGCTTCCTTATCTAGGACGACAGAATGTACAAGCGTATATGGAGGTAGTACTAATCCTACCATAGGTCCACACCCGCCCTTCAGGAACATCGAGCAAATGACATAGACGCCACACCACACCACGACAGCCACCGCTACAGACGGTACGAACTCAGCCTGTAGATATCTGACAAGGGGCATGGCTCCGAGGACAATAAACAAGGCATGTAATATATATAAATCCTGCCACACCCCGCGGTCACTCCTCACATAATCGTTTGAGCGTCATTTCCATCGCCGTCACTGCCGAACTCTGGGTCACTTCCGTGCCAGTGGTGTGGCGCGTGGGTATCTCTCGCTCTCACTCTCGTACGGTTATCTACCGAGCGCTTCGCCTCCAAACGTCAAGAGATGCTAATGAAGGTAGATGCCGAAGCGTCACCATAGAGTAGACCGACATGACGGTCGCTGCGCACCTATTCTGATCGTCCTCGTCGCCAGCAGTCCGCATGACTTGAGTACTCGAACCCTGCATGAAGGCCTCGTCGACTGTTGACGACTCGAACTCTTGCTCGGTTTGACTGACACAAGATTGTATCAAGTCACGGAGACTCGGGGACGGCGGGCAATGATCCAAGAACCGTTGGGCAATAGGAATGATCGCGTCCACAGTGGGTCGCTCCTCGATCGGTGACCAGCAATCCTGAATCAAATTCCAATGCGAATCGTCTATCGCTCGAGATTCGGGCCGTCCTGGTCTATCTCCTTTGGCTAACCGTAAAACGATGGCTATTTCTTCCCGCAGTTCTGACCACGGTTGTTTTCCGGACAGAACCTATACAAGAATATTAGCATGATTAAGGAATTCACGGACATTTGACTGGCCTGGAGAGCGACACAACCGAAGGAGTATATATCACTTTTGATCGTCCTGTTGAACGCCTCCTCTGGATCAACTTGCTCTGGAGCGATCCAACGCAGTGCACCTGGTCGTGCCGTGGATCTTTGCAGATAACATAATGCCTCGGGAATGTTTCCCACCAGAGAAGCATAACCGAAATCAGTTAAACGCGCAGTATAATTTTCGTCGATGAGCACGTTGTTCTGACATTTGATTAGCAGAGGGCGCACTTGAAGATTCTATGACGTACAGAGCTCAGGTCGCCATGCACGATTGGAAAAGAATGCACTGTGACACATCGTTTCTCTCTGGTCTTGGGATGATGATAGTGACTCACAGTAGCACAACCCATTGGCAATATCTACTAGCTACCACGTAGTATTAGACGGTGTGGACATGGTGAAAGCTCAACGGACTTACAAACTGTAGTCGATGTGCCAAACTCAGATGACCATCATGCTTGGTTAAGAAACGGTGGAGGGATTCATTGGGCATCCATAACGAAACCAAGGACATTGATCCATGCATTCCAAATCCGTATGCAATACCTAGAAACGGGACGACGTTGCTGTGGTCTAGTCTCCTCCAAATTCCGAGCTCTCGACGGAGCATCTATGGAGATGTCTAGATCACGTTTTTGGATTTGGATGAGATAAATTACCTTGGCAGATCTATCCTTCGCATCTCCGTCGATTGCAAACTTGAATCGAAACGCCTTGATTGCAACCTGGAAGGTGGGTGGGTTGGAGGGAGCATATATCATATATCATGCTCAAACCTCTTTCGGCAAGCCGTCATAACACCAGCACCTATATACGTCACCAAAACCTCCTCCGGCAACATACTGATCATTAGCTTTGTTGATGTAAGATGTAAGATTCGGGGGAGGAGGGAAATTAGTTAGTTCTCGAGAGGGCGAGGTGAATCTGGTCGGGATACAATGTACTCTCTGGTCTGTCAGACTTTCTTCCTCGAGTAAACCCGGAAGATTCGGTGAATTGTCATGATGTGTGTGTAGTTTTGGAGAGGGCGAGGAAGGAGCGGCACACTGTGAGAGACAACTTGGCTGCGAGAGGGGAGATAGTGGGGACAGTGAAGACACCAAAGTTCGGGCTAATTGATGGCTCAGGGGGGCGGAATGAGAATTCTTTATAACGTGGGACCGTCTTGGAAGATGTTCAGTTTGAGTCGTAAATATTCCATGGGAGGCTGATGGGCTTACCTCGGTTGGCGTCTTTGGCGCCCCTCGAAGATGCACCCGTAACCGCCAGCGAGACAGCGCTTGCATGGTAGGCCTTCCCTGGCGCCGATACATCTCACTTTAAGGCTGCGACACCGAGTACATGCGCTAGATGAAGACGATGAGGGAAGGGTGGTCATGGGACGAGACGATCTTACCGGGCGCCTCCAGTGGACTTTGGCCTTGATTCGTCCTCCCCGGCTGTGGGGCTAGGATCCCTGTCTGCGGTGTGATCAGTGCGGAGCTTCTTTCTGCTCGGGTCGCCCATATTGCCGCCGATGAGCGAGGACGGACGTTTGCCAGTTGTATTGGATGAGGAGCCCGAGATGGATATATTCATATTGTCGGTTGCAGGAGTGCTGGCGATGCCAAGTCCTTGGGAAGAGGAAGAGGAGAAGCTGCTGGAGAGGAGGGGGAAACGATGGAAGGAGCCAAGGCCGTCGGGGAGAGAGCGGCGAGGAGGTATGGGATCGAATTCAAGGTCTTAATACTGTGCACGGTGCTAGCGCTGGAGCTGACGCGGTAGTCGCCAGGATACAAGGAATCGTTCGGGGCAACGCTGCCAGTGGGACGCCTCTGGTCCTGGCTATGTATGGACATGAGGCGGTCGAGAGGTAACAAGATGACTGAGAAGGGGGCGATGCATCACCCCACGAAGCACTTGCTGATGCCCGTACACGCACTCTGCAGACCTTCTATCACAATTCCACTTTGTTCCTATCACCTACGTCATACGTCGTCACCCTACGTCATACCCTTCACATTCCATGTCATTCGTCATGCAGTGTCTCTGAGTAGTATACCCTGGCCAATGGGTGACAGTGAATTCGAGATGTGTCCGGCGTGAGATGGGCTTGTGGTGTCGACTGGGAAGAGGTGGGCGTTGCAGTCACCAAGTATCCACACCCCGCGATCCATGCAATACTATCATTTCACCTAAAGTGCAACTGGTACCTTGAGTGCAAATTCCGGAAATGCATTTAAAACACTACATTCCTTGTACTCTACAAGCTCGAAAAAATTATCAGAGATGCCTTAATATCTAGTCTAGCTGAAGAACAAAATTTGGGTATAAGTTGGATGCTGTTATGCTCACAATCCACTAGACAATCAAGAGATGTCGAAAAATAGAGACTAGATCACCCCCCGATCTGAGAGATCCTACCAATAAACTTGCAAAATGATCCCTGGAGATTATGGGGTAACACATGAAGGATCTCTGTGCCAATCATAAGAGTAAGAAACTTACTGGATGCTTGTGTAGCGCAAGTATATCACATTTTGGAGAAGAGGAATTGTCACGCTCAAGCATGAACGTGACAAAGTTCAATCTCCTCTTCGGCATGGGTGGCTGGCTCTCTCCTCTGCCAAGTTGTGCTTGCGAGAGCATCACCGTGCCGTGCCTGCCGCGACACGCCGAGATTAAATATTTAAGAGCCCGTTATCATCAGCTGTGTGACGCGGAGTGTCACAACTTTTGCAGTGGAGGTGCAAAACGTCGGAAGTTCTCTGCACCCTTAGAATAAAATACAAAAAATCGAAGAAAATGAGAGGGAGATGTATTTGTGTACTCTCCACCCATACTATAATTCCGAAGAGCGCAACCGCTGTTGTTGAAGCGTTAGACGCGAATTACCTTGTTTTTTGCACTTTAGGTGAAATGATAGTACCACCACTTACGTGGGAGGTCAACGTTACGTTCTGAGCGGTCGACGAGGTGGCCTTAGAGATCACTCTTCCAGCTTATGACTTTCGGATTTACTTACCGCAGCTCGGCATGTTCTCATGTCACAGCACCACTACCGGGGAGGAAACATGTTGGATGTTTGTAACCAAAGGGCAGCATGATTCTGTCTGCACTTGTTGGACATGTGCATAAAACTCCACCGTCGTCGGCGCTGGATGGTCCGAGCTCGATGGATTGACATGACCAGCAAACGACTCCACTGAATCCGCCGACATGCCGAGATTGTATGTGTTTGTATCTGCTTGTATGCAACGTTCAGCCCCTTGGATCTTCCTCGTCTCGCCACCCCTAGTCGCCCTTCAGAAATGGGGGACCTTCACGTCAGCGAAGGTGAAATTCCAGGGCTCGCTGCTGCTAACGCCGGTGAGAAGCACACTCGTGCTTCACTTTTGTATAGGTGCTCACCCCACAACGCAGACCTAAAGAACTGGTGCTGGAAAGATGATCAGAGTGCAGACTGGAAATTAGCCACTGACGATTGGCAATATTTTGCTAACAAGTGGCTGAAATCCAAAGAGCAGGATGTTCATCCATCAGACAACATAATCCATCTCAATGCCCCCGATGAAGACATCAAAGATTTGTTCGTTCGTTCATGCTACCGGGAGGCAGAGGAGCTGGTCTGGAGAGTAGCTGTGCGCCATCCTAAGACTGGGGTGATTATCACGGGACAACCGGGCATCGGTACGAGCATGATACCACTGTATCGATTTCGCCTGATTACTTCTTGCAGGAAAAACTTACTTTATCTGGTATCTCCTCGTCTCTCTCTTACAGAAGAAGCAAGTCGTCCTATTCCATGCTACTCCTCTGTCAATCGTCCTTTTCTTCGGGGGCCATGTTTATACTCCCAAACAAGGGGTGCCAGGAGCTGAGACCCTTCCATCCCGGTCTGCCAATTCGCCTAAAACAACGATTATTTGGTCCCTCTTTGATGCCGCCAAGAAAGACGCACCTTTACCGCTCATGACTAGCTCTGCCAAATGTTTTCCAGTTCAAGCTCCCTCCCCCGACGAGAATCGGTACAAGGAATGGCGGAAGCAGCGAAAGGCTCGTTTCACAGGGTTCCCGCTGTGGACCCAGGAAGAGCTCGTGGACTGGTGAGAAATGTGTGATAGCGGAGCTCCTTAGACCTGATGTTTCTCGTCCAGTGCACGGCTTCTCGATGGCTATAACGATACAATGGAACAACTGGCGAAAATGAAAAATAATTGGCATTCACCCGAGGAAACTCTTACAGCCTGCCACTTCTTTCGGGAAGTCCAGGGAGAAGATCCACCGCAATCAGATCAAGAAGCCTTCGACACCCTTTTCAATGCACTTATTATGCGCTTTGGACCCATTCCCCGGGATCTATCTGCGGCAATGCAATCCTTTCGCGAAGCGGAGGAACTTCATCAGGACGCCTTTGATGACCTAAACCTCAACGAATTGCGACACGTTGTAGAGAAGCTGGCTCGACGCAAGCACTTCGCATCGACGGAGATCTCCCATCGCATCATCTGTCTTGATCGCAAAGATGGTGTCATGGACGGAAAGTGGCAGGTCAGATACAAGTCTCATTATATTCACGGACAGGTGTTAGAAAACTTTCTGATAATGCAAGACGAAGACCTGCGCAAGCGGATACATGAATTTAATGCCATTCCTGGTGCGAGGAGTATTGCAGGACAGCTTTTCGAGACCTTGGCTCACAAAGAAATCGCGAAGGGAGGGGGCGAATGGCTGTTCAGAGAGATGGCCAGATCAGGTGCAGATGCCAACGCCCCAACATATTATTTTAGTGGCTCTGGCGAACAAGTTCCAGGGTTCTCTGAGCGCAAGCGAACAGTGAAACTCTTCGAGAAGTCGAAGATCGCAGACAGTTCGGCGAACGACATTTATTATATCCCTCCCCGCAATCAAGCTTTATTCGACTCCTTCATCATAGAATTCAACGTCAATAGCCGATCTGCACATCTCTGGATCCTTCAGATCACCGTAGCTGGGGTCCATCGAGGTTCATCAGCGGGCTATTTGACAATCCGCAAAATTATGAAGGACGTCAGAGGAGTTCTCGACAGGGCAGGGAGTTCCGAAGGTCACCCAGCAAAAAAGGCGAAGGCTTCAACTTCCGTCGAAGTTCACTATGTCTTGGTTCGTCCTCGCAGCGAAAAGAGCGTGTCGTGGACATTTCCCAAAGGGTGGAATGAAAACTGTCTACGCAATGACCATCGGGGAAATGTGTACGTGCTTGACATGTCGATGGTATGTTATATTTTTTTCCTCCCCTCCTACTCTCTGTGTGCTGATACTGCTTAGGATGAAGAATTTTCTCAGCTCGTGGGTGAGTTCGCATCGCCAACCACATCAGTTTGATTACTCAACGGTAGCAAGATACTTGACCTAGTGGGTAATCATGTTACTCCACATGTAGACATAAAAACACGTAGTACCGCCTTGATCGCTCACTGTTTGCGCGCACGCGACCCATTGTATCAATACAGTCTGTTTATGGCTCGTACTTGGCCACTGGCCTTGAACACATCAGCGGCCGACTTTAACCTTCAAGTACACACGTTTGGCGAGACATGAACCCCATTTTCGCCTGAACCTTGTCCTGTATCTTTATCCAAACTCGAGGTGGCACGACATTCCGCCTGTCAAGGCACCGCATATGTGAGGCTCTGACTCATTGTACAGGCTCCGGAATGCGAGGGACAGGTCATTGCCGTAGAAACTAGTATGTACTACGTATGGTTAGGTATAGCCCAGTCTTTGAATACGCTCGTCATCACTGATTGATTTGGTCAGTGGGTGGTCGCCACGTATGATGACAAGCTGCAAGCTATACCATCGAAGAAACATTGGTATCAACAGAGAGTCCAGATTTATGGTCCAGATAGGCAAAAAGGAACACACTGGTGGGGCTGGCTGATGGAATGGTCATCCGCGCAGAGATACTGTTCGAGGGCCTGCATGATCCAGGAATCTCACCCTCAAACGCGGCGGTGGCATCGATCACCTCAGAGTGTTGCTTGTCTGGTAGGCGCACTACCGTAGCTTAGACAGAGCTGAACCAGGCTCAGTCTCGCAATAAATTCATTCCAAGAGTTGAAGAAGGGACATGAGCCAATGGGCACTTTGCGCGTTTCTATTCCCACGGCTCGTCTTTGCGCAAAGCAGCCTGGACCCGAGATCATCTTTCAGTTGGGGACCGGTTCGTTTCTATTTGAGGTTGTTTGCTGTGCGCCCGCTTCTGCACGTCGCCATTAGATCATGGGCAGCCACCAACTAGATACACGAATGACGACGCAGAAGGAATGTACATATGCGTCGTTCATTGTCTAGTCGGCGCGGGACTGGATCAGCTCAGTCTCCTGTGCCTCCCGAGACCTTATTATCACCACTGACCAGAAGGTGCGCCTTGTAATGCAGCCACACGACACTAGACTCACGCAGTTATTGTACCTACAGGGCATGCATGCACACGCACCATGCGGTCTTTGCGGCCTCGCCATGAGCCTGCTTGCTGACCTCATCCCACACCAATGCTTAATCGAGACGCCCAGACTGACTCACATGGGTAGCACATGGACCTCCGAATGTGGTCTGTTTGAAATGCGAGATAGTCTCGAATACTTTAGTAGGGTACGTCGTCTCTTCCTGTCGTGACAGCCTGGACCCTTACTAAGGCTCTGAAGTTTAGAATTTGTACGTTGGAGTATAGAATGCTATCCTGGATCACTTCACTGGTCATGGTCAATGGAGCAATGGCATGTATGCTGGTGAAATGGTTGTAGTGCGACCGAAGCGGTTTCTAACCCTTATTGCGTTGCGCATGGCAAGATGGTCTAGTCTCCGTCAACGAATCACACGATAGTCCGCTCGTCTTACTAGTCATGGCCCCGCTATCGCTGACAGCGAGACATAGAGATGATAGTCCCCGCGGGAGTTTCTTATTTCCAGGCGCAGGGTTATCCGCCAAGGGACGTGCGTGGGGACGAATAGAGGCAGATGGTCGTCAGGGCAGTGCCGGACGTGGAGAGAGAGTCAGTATTTCAGTCGCAAATCTGGCGATGATCAGCACGCAGAACGGGAAGAACACACAAGGACGCTAGACATCGACCGCTTCACTGCGTTCTGGAGACCGAAACATGGCCAAAAGGGAGAGAAAATGGTCTAGGCACCCACGTGGTAACGCATCCACCCACTTGGACATTGGAAGGCTATGCGAGACCGGAATTTGATCTCTCAATGTCAGTCACCGGGCGTTTTCCAAGTGTACGGCCGCCTTCTGCTACTGCTCCGGTTCAGCATGGAGCCTGCCACGACATACGAGCCAAGCACGTCGTGATGCTATCCCACTGGACCGATTGTTAGAACGCGAAGTTACTGACGACAGCGTGTTGGAGATCATCCCGTTTCCTAGTACATACTTAGTATTCTTTCATACTTACATTAGGTTACCATATTTGGACGACAGCGTCCATTGACTCGCGCGTCCGCCTGTCACGCTTTCTCCGGTCTCGTACAACGTCGACTGGAGGTAAGCATCCACTGTACACTACACAATAGTCACTTACTCATGTACTATAGTTCTTACAGACTCGTGTTACAGGTAACTACTAATCTAGTCTCGTACAACGTCGACTGGAGTCCTTACAGACTTGTGTTACAGACTCGTGTTACAGATCGACGTCCCTTTTACACAGCGATCAAGACGCCCGTGTGGACAATGATTTGGAAGGCTGATTGTGACGCCTTGCGTAGCAAGGGGGGAATTTCCCTGTGCGGAGTTAACACCGGTGTCTGGGATGCTGTTGCGCCAGCACCATCAGTTTCTGAATCTTACCCTCCTTCGACTTTATTTGGAACAGAACTAGGCGGAAACTGACTGGATAAACAACGCTGGATAACCACTGCTAGGACTGCCGAACCGATAGCACATAAGCAAAGGTACCTCGAGAGACTGAGCGCCAGGAACACTGGAGAAGGCGGTGGTACGATGTCATCAGATTTGCTTACTTGTTCTGTCGTGTGTTCCTGCCCTTTCTTACTTTCACATTCTTACCCTCTCAGACCTCGAAGCAGATCGTGTCGCACGCACCCCTGATAGTGCAAGCACTCCTCGTCACTTTCCGTCGACTCCTTATCCCTCTGCTCTATTTCGTGATTGTGCGGCAGTTGCTTATAAGACCCCAATCCCGATCCTCGACACGGGTTCTAGTTGTTTTATACTATCCTTTCAGATAAACTCCACCCTGTCGGACCTGACTAATGATTAACCAGCTAGACGTGTTGGCTGGTAACTCTACATCAGAAACTATCGGCCATACACCCAGCTATGTCATTTTGTCGGCATACATGCGACAGAATTCCTGAACGATAGGACAGTTCGGTAGAATTGAAATCCCAGATAGTCTCAAAGAGGAGGGAATCACGTTCCCTGGTTCGCCACTTCCCTTCGTGATGGCGTTCTTCGCCGTTCGCGCTTGAAGACGGCCCTTGGAACACAGATGGACGAAATCCTCCAAGGGTAGATACTAATCAAAAGCTTTCCACTCGCGTCTCGTCACAGGCCCCTCTCGCATCCGTAATGGCGTCTACTTGGAGATCGATGACCGCTTTCTCGCCCACAGTGAGCTGCTGGCTGGCTAGAATGACAATACTCACGATACCTTCCCAGTGTCGCCTGGTATTCCTCGACTGACACCTCCGCCACTTTGAGTTTTCCTCGCCTACTCCAGGGGGATGGTACCACACGCATACATACATCTATTCTTATGGAGGCTGGAAATACTGTGACCACATGCGCGTTGCGCAGAAAACCCTTTTGCACCATACACCCTAAATAGATAAAAACTATGGTGATTTCATTCATTGAATAGCAGGCACGAGTGACCTTCTCGGGTACCTAGAGAAGCATTGTTCAACCTCACCAAGGTAAACCAGCAATGTGGTGACCAAAGTCCTGAACAGCGCGTGGTCCACTGTACTTGGTCGTATCCCCATGATCGATGATCGGTTGATGATTCAATGATGGTTGTACCCACGAACAGGTCGTTGCCAGGTGTTCAATTCGGTTCTATGATTGGAGATCAAGACTACATAGTGATGGTCGTATACTAAAGCATGACGGGCACGACCATCAAGTAGAGCTACCCTATCACAAGCGCATACATACAACACAACATTAGAAATGCAAGCGACCGAATCCGAGGACAATAATATACACCACCACGATCGAGAATAGAAATAGGGTGCAGGTCCACGAGTGAAAGCAAGTACATTCCACGAACGATGGATCAACACGACAACGTTAGGGTACGAGTGGGGAGGATCGTGTCCTTGTCTGGTCTCTGCAACGGGCTATCGTACCAGGTTGTACAGACAACACAAAACGTGATCGACGAGCCAAGATCCCTTGCACCCAGAGGCCCCTGAGTTCCCTGATAACCTGAGTTGATCCAAATCAGCGATAGTTGTTGATCGAGGATAAACCAACTCGGCGACGACTTCATTATGTTCGACAGCATCCCGCTGCCCCAACTTGAAACCTCTATATCCCTTCACAAAACTGTTAAATATCGCTATCGATCACCGTCAAGGCCGTCCTCCTGACCTTCGATGACAGGGTATTGGAGGACGACGTTGCATATGCTTGCGTGAGTTCCTTTTATTTACAGGGTTCATCGACATTCGTCAACGATGCGGGAAGCTCAGGCAACCTCGAATGAAGTCGTTTGGTCGGACACCAAGGCATCCTGACCCTCTTCTGCGGGCATATGTGCACCCCCCTCTCTTCATTCCGTGACGCTATTTGAAGGATGCTCCTAAGAGACCATACCAACAATGAGTCCCGGCACTGCTCTACCGCTTACGTCTAGCCCGCCGAAGACCGGCCCTCCCCTGCCGCTGCGTATGGTATTCAGGGATACTCAGGAATCATTTTGAGAATGATCGTGCCGCAGGCTGACGCAAGCGCGAGAGTCCACTGTCGGAGATGGTAGATGTTCATTGAGGAGCAGGTACAAGTGATTTTTCTTATGACCCCGATTTCGACTAGCACAGTTTAAATTGACCATGCTGCAGATGTCGATTATATGCGAATATTGCAAAGAAGAACTCATGTGCTAGACTTGGTGTTAAAGCGCCTGAAGGCCTGTAGAGGTGGTGATTACCCTATGCATCGTTACCGGAAATTTGGTGATAGCGGTATCAGTCCCCGTGTAGTAGGCAACGCCCAGATTCTATTTAGACACAATGTACTTGGTACTGTGACCCAGCATTGCCCGACTTCTGGTGCAAACGGCGTGTGTCAAGGGAATTACCGTTCACCGCTCACCCTTGTTTGTCCTCCGTTCTTGGTAGCGGAGTGACGCCATATCCTGTTTTACGGTGTCATTCAGACTACCCAACTGCTTTAACGTCCGGCTTGCAGGTTCACGGTGCTCACGCTGTCCGAATGAACTTGAATGTCGATTAAATCCACCCATGTATATGATTTTTGTCTACCTACCAGCTGGCACCGCCTCAGGGCCAGTTTGGGAAAGGCTACGACCTCGCTTTGTTTGTCGAAGCAACAACTGCCAGTTGCTGCGTTCTCGCAGCTCGCCCTCATACCACCATGTCTACCTCCGACGACTTGAGTGTCCAAACGACCAGCCCTCCACCATTCCCTCATGCTCCTGAATCACTGTTATATGCTATTACCCATGTTTTTCTTCCCCTTGAGATCCCCGAAAAAAGTGACTACACCCCAGAGAACGACCATTCGCTTGCTCGTGCGGCATACGCTGCTTCCCGCGCGTATGGTACCTATGTGCGTGGGACCTCCGAAGAGGCTCAGTGGCATCGGATCACGAAGATGTTGGATAATTTGCAAGCTTCTGTCTGGTCTGGTGAATTAGACCACCATCGCGTCATCTCCCAGCTGCAGACAATGCAAATAGAAGGTGCGTCCATAGGCTTGCTATGAATCCAGACCAACAATCTGTAGATATTGTCGCATTTCTCATCCCTCGTCGAGAGGTTGCGATCGTATTCACGAGGCGAGAGAACTACATGCTGTGCGAAGCATTCGAGGTGTCTCCGAGCGAAAAGGCCGTAGAGGAAACGGAGGAGCCTCTGATATACTCATATCCTGGATCTGCCATCGAGGTGCCAAACGAAGTGTTTGATGACGCAGACTTTCAATCTGCACTTGCCAGATTTCTCTCTTACACCAACGTTACTGATTCGGAACTTCCTCCAACAGATCCGGAATACATCATTATCCTACTCAATGACGTTCTGCAAATCACTAATTATGCCAACGTCTCTCCCATGACCAAGTGTAGTGCCCTCCCTGCTGGTGGTCGCATTCCAGATGTTCCTCACATTATGAAACATGTTCGTGATGAAGTTGGAGAATATTGTTCGGGTGGAGATCGTTGGCGTCGCTCATCCCTTTGGCTTCTCATTAGGGTTTTGATCCAGACATCGGTCCTCCGTGCTTTTGGACTCGCTTCCTACAAGCGATTTATACTCTTCTTTATGTGTACCCTTGCAAGAAATGAGGACAGCGCCGATCTTTCTAGTGATCTGCTCCACCTGATGTCTTCGCGAGCTCTCCGGCGTTTAGGCAAACTGGACGCACCTCCCCATGACTGGCTCTCTGATATGGTCTCGGAGACCTGCACACATCTTCGAGAGATCCTCGACGCCAGGTGGAAGGAGCTGGATGCTCGGTGATCTCCATTTCGGAATCCTTCCCAGGATGAACTCGTAAGAGACACCCGACTTTCGCTTTTGAACAGCCGTGAATACATTTGCGATGCCCTAGCAAATCGCGGTTGTAAATCTCACCATACTCCTTTCTGTCCCAACCATCATCCACGTGGTACTCTCGAGGACTTTCTATCGTCGAATGGCACCTTTTTTGACAAAGCGTATCAAGCTGATTCTGTTGTCGCTCTCTATGATGTTGAGCGATCAGTCGAGCAAGGAATTGACGATTGGCTTGCCTGCGTTACAAATGTCGACGAAGCATGCATGCAGCTCGGGGTGTTGGCGGACAAGTACATGAAAAACATGCGGCTGCACGGTGGTCCAGAGAGCACGTCAATCCAGCTACTGACTGGGATCGAGATCTATGTTGCACTCGACAAGCTAGCTGCGAGAGAGATTCCGATGCTTGTCGATTATCCCCCCGAAATTCCGGTTGCATGGCTAGAACGACTTCTCCTGCGCAAAACGACCAGCTTTCACCGCCTTTCATGCGCATACCAATACCTCTCTGCACGTCACTCACAATCACATTGGACTGGATTGTCGGTACTCTCAAACTGGTTAACCGAGGACAGTTTTCTGGTCCGTTACTATAACGAATCCCCAAATCTTCAGCAACTCAAAGCTCGTATCGAAGGAGAAGTTCTGCTGCCCACCTCACTGTTACAAGCAAAAGCAGTCATATTCGAACTGCAGTGCCCACCATGTATTCGTGCCAGGCGTTCTGTGGCGGGCCACATTCTATTAAATTTATCTGACCGTTTGATAAGTTGTACGCCCTGTAGAGTGGAAGAGTATGATCTGCTTGTGCATGTTCCAGCACTGCAGCCTTACTTTGTCGAACACCGAGGGCCACCTCTTCGCCAGCAAATCCAACCAGCCTATTTGTATCCGAGGGGTGCCCGATCCCGAAATAACATTACGTTGTGTTACCTCATCCTTACTCGGTCTAGGGAGTACAGTTTCTTCACCGAGAATCTATTCAAGCCCTACGAACTGTCGAAGTGGGAGCTTTCGTCCCTCTTCAGCAACAACCATGAATCTGCAGGTTTTTTTGAGCAAGGAGGATATGTAAATTCTACCTCTCACACCTCCAATGACATCTTGTCTGCTCAGGCAAACTGTCCGGCAGATCTCTCTCTCGACGAATTCATTGCTTTTGCGCACTTGCGAAGTGGTGGGTTACTGCAATGGCTCAACATCCTGCAAGGACTGCACAGCAAGACCTTCAACCTCCGCCGTCTCTCAGTCCATGCCCTCCTCGCCCATGCTACCAGTCAAGTTGGGCCTCTCAACCTTAGTACTGGGACGTGGATCTGGCATCAAGAGTTGGAGGAGTCATCCTTTTGCAGCGCCCTTCTGGATGAGCTTGATAGCTTGTCTGCGGATGTCGCGGCGGGCCCAATTGACAGTGTATCAATGAGTTCCATATCATGGTTGCTTGTTCGGATAGTTACATCGAGTCCCAGCGAAAATATCTCGGAGCGAGTCATTGAACTTCTCCGGAGGGTGCGTAGGAAGACATTCTTCTGGGTACAGGAACTCTTGTATGAATGGAGCAGGAAACCTACAGCTGTGGAACGCACGTATGTCTTGCTGGACATGGCAATGACTTGCCGAATGACATTTGACATCGATCCTGCTACTCTCTGCAAGTTGTTTCATTCAGAGGAGGACGTCGATGCCCTGCTTTCTTGTTCTTTCTTTATACATGCCTTTTATTTTGGAGGTATGTCCACTTTCTGAGTACCAAGTGTGTTCAACACATTTAGACTCAACTCTTCAGGAACTCAAGACGAATATCTAAAGCTCCTCCATACGTGGGATGACCATCTCTCCCCCGCTCTCGAGGACATCTTAGGGAATCTAATCCTTGCCGATCCATCAGATTATGGCACCGACCTTGCGGTCTCCAGGATCTTCGTTACCTACAAGCCATGTACACAGAGATGGGAGCAGTCGGAGCACCCAAACGCTCGCTGGTTTAGATGCAAAGCTGAGTTGAGCATGGACCAGCACTCACAATCAGTGCACATTAACTTGCTTAACGGAGCACTTCGAATGAATCATCAACCAAGTAGATTGCCACATGAGATTCGGTTTTTTAAAGAATGCAAGGAGGTCCTTGGAAGTGTGCGTGCATGTACTGTTTCTGACAGTAACAGCTGTTCCTGACTGTTATTTACAGTGGGATTGGATTGTTATACCGTCTGATCTCCAAGGAATGAACTGGATGACGTATTCCATGATTTCTAATCATAAGGTGATTGCCCAAACCTACCCTGACACAATCACGATAACTCAGCCATTTGCAGGTTCACCTTCTGCTACGAGATGACGACGTCGTGATTCGAGTGCAAGGCAGTGAGACGAATGAGACCCTCCAGCTGATTCCTTCAAGAAAACTAAGAGCAGATCTTCCGGCAGCACTCATTGATGGCCACATCCACTGGTTGAATTTGTCCACGAAGATCATCGAGATACGCCCTCTTGACAGCCGTTGGGAGAAATCAGCAGAGAACTGGAAGATCGATTGTACATCTGAACAATACCATGCATACAAAGGTCCCGAGACTCTTGTGGACATTCAGAGCCAAACCTGGAAAATGTTTGCGGAGTGTTTTGGCTGTCTTAACAATGTTGACGATGGACACTTGCAAACACAGTCTAGAAATCTCACGATCACCACAACCTGTGTCGATTCTGCCAAGTTCAAATCAGCATTACAGCTCTCTGTCACCCTGCCACACTGCGGCTTGTCATTTTTTGTCAACGAAAGAGAAGAGCTCGAGTCGTGTGACTTTAGGGATATGGTTTATGATGAGAATCAAGGGTCACTCGGGACATTATTTGGCTTAGAGAGCTTACTCGCCCTTCGGCAGAAAACCTGCGTTGCAGAGACCTATATCCCAGAGGCACTTATTCACCGACGTATCCTCATACCAAATGGTCTGCCCAAGATGCTTGGAACTCATCAAGTTCGGATTGTTATATCCTCTGAGGTCATTCAATCCGACAAACCATCATATCACACCTACGTTGTGGACACGGAACTAGGTTGCTTGGTGGGGAACGGCGACCTGACGAGCATGGCATTTCTTGCAGATCTACATGCCATGACCAATCATCACCTGGCGGATCCCCTGACGGGAAAAACTGGGCTTCAGATGGCACTCTGTCTTCTACGGTCGGCTGGATGTCGGTCAATCATGCGATATAAACCTCTTGGTAAAACTTCAACCAGGAATCCTCTAATCAAAGCTGCACATGCGGAAATACAACTGAGATATTACTGGCATGATTATTTGATTGAACACGAACATGCCAATCTGCTAGCTCAGGGGAAGCGTGCAGAGAGACGGGCTTTGCACCTTCTGTATCCTTTGAATGTCACTGGACCAGCCTCTCTCGAAGACCGCAAGTGGATCTATTTGTCCAGACCTAGCTTTGTGGAGCCGGTTACCATTCTCAAGTTAATTCATAATCGACAAGCACCAGATCTGCCTTCGCCTTCCTGTAACATATTACCTCACAACAGTCGCATGACATCTTCGGAGGATATCTATGCGCTGGATCAACTGTTCTCCTCTCTGCGGCCTGGCTCCTCATTTCAACAGGAATACCTCACTCGCCTCGAAATCTGTGCACAGTGTGTCCATGGAGAGCCTCGGACGACCTACACAATGGCGGGAGAAAATTGCATTGAGACACTGACAAATCACTATGCACAGTGTAGAGCCAACTTCCTCAGCTCTCTAGAGATTTTGAAGAAGAGTCTGGGTCCAACGACCGATCCGGAATGGGAACTCGATCGATTTCGTCAATGGCCAAAGATTACAGGGGATATCCTCTTGCGATATCTTGCGCCCGCCTCACAGATCGACATCTCTGATGATTGGAGGAGATGCTTGACGTCGTTGGCTTTACTCCTTTTGGATGTTCAGCGCGCGCGAAGATTGCTCCAATTTGCCTTGTACGGTCTTGAAGAAGAGTTTGAAAAAGAGTTACAGAATGAAGGATGCGATGGATGGGATCCCGAAGAGTACCCTGATTGGTTGTTGATTCAGGTGCGCTTCTGGCATCTATGGTTTCTCATTGTTAACTTCACCCCTTCCCTGGGTCAGGTGCAAGGGAACTTTCTCATCCGTCGTACCCAGGTGGACACCGCGTTGCAGATGATATCTCCAGAATCTAACGACAACACTGTGATGCAGGTCAACATGGGTGAAGGAAAGTCGTCTGTGATTATACCCATTGTTGCCGCCGCTCTTGCCAGAAAAGAACAGCTTGTCCGCGTGGTTATCCCAAAAGCGCTGACAACCCAGATGTTTGAACTGCTAGTTTCTCGCCTTGGAGGGCTTGTCAACCGGCCAGTATACCACCTACCCTTCTCCCGTACGCCAGAGTATAACAGGGGTGGGGAACTGGTCAGCCTTCAGATCGATGATCTATGCAAACTCATGTCTCGATGTGTGGCCGAGGGTGGAATTCTACTTGTCCAGCCAAAGCATGTGGTCTCGCTCAGGCTTATGACTGTCGAGGAGCAGTTACGCAAAGGAGAGCTTATGGCCAACCTGTCATTAAAGGGTCCAAAATCAATTTACAAGCGCGTCACAACAGCCCTGTCCTACAGACTGGTGTGTATAGATAGTTCTACGGAGACGATCGTTGATATTAAAACCGCAACACAGGGAAACGGCCTTGTGGGCAGTATATTCCAATCGTTGCGCCAGTCATCAGTTTGCTCTGGAACAAAAGGCAAATTGTTGGCTGACAGTGCGTCTAAATGGCTGAAGCTTCAGCAGTGGCTCCATTCTTATGTCCGAGATATCTTGGATGAGAGCGACGAGATCCTTCACGCCCGGTTTCAGTTGGTTTACACGCTCGGCCTCCAGCAATATATGGATGGATATCCACACCGATGGACGATCACTCAAGAGGTCCTTCGACTCGTCAAGAAGCATTTGCGCTCCATGTCAAGACACGCTCCAGACTGCATCCAGTATGAACACGGTCTACCCGGATCATTTCCACATGTTCGCATCCTGCGACCATCCGAGGTTGGACCGCGCCTAATGTCAATGATCAAGGAAGATGTGATGGCTGGTCAGCTTCCAAGTTTTAGCTTTCGACACGTCTCCAAGGAATTACACGACGCGATTCGGAGCTTCATATCCGACCCGGATGTTCTGCGAGTTCCCGAGACTGCAAAAAGGGTAGAGGAGTATGCTAAGGGCTCAGAACAGAGTCATCTTTGGAGTGGACTACTATTACTCCGTGGTCTGCTGACGGCAAACACCCTGTTCTCTGCTCTTGCAGACCGAAGGTGGCGTGTTGACTACGGCCTCGCATTACAGCCGATCAAAGACGATTCTGGTCGTCTAGTCGGGCCAGGTTCCACAATGCTCGCTGTTCCATATCGAGCCAAAGATGTACCAGCACCCGATACGCAGTTCGGCCATCCAGACCTCGCCATTATTCTTACATGCCTGTCTTATTATTATGCTGGCCTCACAGAAGAGCAACTGAGATTAGCTTTCAAGGCTCTACAGAACCAGGATGACCCTTCGAAAGAATATGCACTTTGGATTCGCGAGTATGATTATGGGTTAATCCAGGATGCGCTTCGGACACTTAGTGACATGAACCTCAAGTCATCGGAGCAATGGGATAAGGCCATATTCCCACTTTTCTCTCGGAATCAAGCAGTGATCGACTTCTACCTGTCAAGAGTTGTTTTTCCGAGGGAGGCAAAAGAATTTCCTTGGAAACTCTCCGGGTCCAGCTGGGATTTAGCAGAGAAGCGGGAGAAGCTTGTAACAGGTGCGCCAGCTGATATTCACATATTTACATTCCAGGCAGTCGCTGAGTCTGCACTCAGGATTTTCTGGAACGAATGATGGCAAATGGTTGTTACCAATGTCTGTTGTTCAGTACGACCTTGATCACGAGAAGGGAACCAACGCGAGGGTCCTCGCATATCTCCTTCGACCAGAAAATAACTCCTATATAGTCATCACGAACGATAGCAACGAACGATTGACTACACACGCGTTACTTCGGAATATGACCGCCCAACAACCGGAAATCCGAGTTCTACTGGATGTCGGTTCGCAGATACTCGATCTCTCCAATCACCAAGTTGCTTCAGCTTGGCTCAAAATCTGCTGCGACGTTGCCAGCGCCATCTATTTTAGCGAGAATGACGAACTAATGGTCCTGGTACGAAATGGAAAAACTCTGCCACTGCTATCATCGCCGCTTTCTCAGCAATTAGATCATTGTGTCGTATATCTGGACCATGCGCATACGAGGGGGACTGACATCAAACTGCCGATCGGATCGCGAGCAGCCGTCACGCTGGGTCCCAAAGTGACGAAAGATGCACTAGTCCAAGGTTCGTTTCAGGACCATAATTCCATCAGGAAATCCTTACGTTCGTGATATTCAGGCTGCATGCGGATGCGTAAGCTGGGTCATGGTCACTCAATCATGTTTTTTGCACCACCCGATGTTGACCGGAATATACGTGCGGCAGTTGGAAAGACAGATCCAGACACACAAATCACGAACATCGATGTCTTATGTTGGGCAATACACGAGACGTGGACGGATATTCAGCGGCGAGCCCCGTACTGGGCGAAACAAGGAATGGACCATAAATCTAGATATGAGGCTTGGTCTAACTTCGCAGGTGGAAAGTCCAAAAGTGAGAAGTTAGCAGATGCATGGCTGCAGCCTGAGCGGAAATCGCTAGCGGATCTCTATGCGCCCTGCGAAACCAGGGATACGCTGAGTAACCGATTGGCGCTGGACCCAGGAATCCGCCAGTGTTGTAAAGATCTCGGGGTGCTATCACTTCCAAGTGCCGATATGGACGAAGAACAGGAACGAGAGGTTCATCGCGAGCGCGAGCGCGAGCAAGAAGTGGAGTTACCCCCCAATGCAGAACCTGCGAAGCATTTCCTTCACCCGGACGTCGTCTCCTTCGTCAAGACTGGCGTCATCCCTCTGCTTCACTCTTACAGTGCATTTCTTCCTGTCTTTAGAACTCTTGAAAATATTTCTGCAACTACTCGCGATGAGGATGTTTGGAGTCCGTTTATCCTGGCGACGGCAGACTTTTGCAAAACCATCAAACCCAACCCTACTACAGGGACTATAGACCAATATCTACGACCTGTCCAGTGGATTCTATCTGGTACAACTGTCCGCGATCGGGTGCTCGTTCTTATGAGCCCGTTCGAAGCCAATGAATTGATGCCTGACATCAGAGCAAGCAAGTTTGTCCACCTTCATTTGTATGCACCACGGACCTCGAAGCGCATGAAGCCCTCGGATGATCTGAAACTTTATACTATCCCTCCTCTCCCCTCGGACTGGACCCCGCCTTGGGATCTGATCGACCAGCTCAATGTGTTTGCTGGGCAGCTTTATCTCAGAGACCACGAGTCGTACCTCCGACTGTCTCGTTTCCTCGGCGTACATATAAAAGAGTCCACAAGCGATACAGTGAAAGTCCGGCGGAATTTGTTTAACGTCCCTGGCGGTTTTGAAGAGATGGAAATCGCGTTCTCGGGTTCGCCGCTGCCTTTCGTGATGGCGTTGCTTGCCATTCGGACCCGAGGGCGGCCTTTTGAGCACACCCACATGGGCAAGATTCTTCAAGGGCAGCTACTGAAACCAACAGACTTCGAAGGCCCTGCGTTGGTCGCGCCTCAGGCTGTTCACCATCTTACGGCAAAGAATGAAGAAAGTGCACACGGTGCCATGTCTGGGTGCACTGTGCCATCCATTTCTGACATGGGTCACGATGAACTGCGAGCAATGCGGGACGATTCTGGACCATCTGCATCACTGATTGAACCATCGAAGCGAGAACTGGAGGTAGCTGGGATACCCAGTGTGGAATCACAACAAAAGGGCCTATACGCAGACGAGGTCGCATTACCTCTGAATGATGTACAGCACGATCCCGAGCCCCCAGCGTTGGTTCGATCGTCAAAGCGAGAATTGGAGACTGCTGAAGTATCCATAGAAGATTCAGAGCCACCGCAAAAGCGTCCGCGTCTGCATTGACGACCGATTACTTGTCATCGGTGTGTTCCGTTCGCTCAATGAAGCAGCAGCCCACCTATCAACTTATCAGTACCCTTACACATATCCGTTTTTCTATCTTGTCGTTTCATGTACATATGTTGACGAGACCCCCGATCTATGCTTTCTTTGGCTAACACTTACTGTCCCTAAATCCACATGATCAGATGTTCCATGGAAGTTACTGCAATTTCCTTACTAGTGTATTTGCATGCCGGAGGCTGGTTGTTGTACTTCTAAAGTTGGTCACTTTCCAATCTTCGCCGCAGCACTCCTGTCGCCATTACCGGGCTTATATAGTCGCTGGAAGTAAACGTGCTTTGCGCGTCCCTCTGCGCCGTCCTTGAAATAAATCGTTCAGTGATTCTACGCTATGACCGAGCATCTCGTTGATCCCAATACCGAGAGGCGTGAATAGTGCTCCTATCCCTAATTGGACTCAGAGCATAGTAGTCTCTTATTTGCATCAGTTGGAGTCAAGCATATACGCGTCCATCACTGTCTACTAGTCGACATGTGCCTCGATCCGCTTCCAGTTGCCTTCACCTCACCGATCCCCCTCTCACTGTTGCTTGCCATGAAGGTGTCTTGTTTTCGGTACTAAGTCACCACACGACACATGACTCACGTAGTTCAATAGGGTGCGCATGCGCGCACCTCGTGCTACCTTGGGCTGTTCGCAGTATCTCCACTGGTCCGCTCGCCGATGTCGCCGCCCCCCTGACGAACTGTCCGCAATGGGTAACGACTTCCATCAAGTAGTTTCCATAGCATCCAAATTGGCCACCCCGCCATGTTTACCTGGAATCCGAAATGGCGATTCTATCGGCTTCTTTTGTGATATTGTGTACGCCAATAAGGAGAGGGGCAATGGTGCTGAGATCGAAGAGCGTTGCCGGACGTTCTGAGAGGAATCCTTGACATAGAAGGCTTCTGCTGGAGCAAGGTAATAATGCCGTCCATCCTTCGTACGTCCGTACTGAATAGTTGGATTGGAGACTGGGACGGTTTGCTATGCGTGGGGAAACAGTCGGGGTACCAAAGCCAGAGGGCGAATATACCAGGAGGCAGGATTCTGATCGGGTCATTACTGGCACAGGAGGGAAGTGAGGGTCTGGAGTGAGAATATGGAAGGCATGTACAAAGTCGAATTGAATGGGCCAGCGGCTTTGGGTGAGCAAGATCAGAAGGAGTAAGAGCATGATGATGTGTGCGTTCTGTACCTGCTTGCCCTTCCTGGTCCTTCGTGGCGAGAATCCTGAAGTCCCTGATGATCCGAACGGATCTGAATTAGTGAGAGCAGTCCATCGAGGACGAAAGAAGTTAGAACTGACAAGGCTCATGGACCACCATCCTTCCCTAGCATCTACAAACAAAATAGATGAATTTATTTCTCCTCTCGCAGTGCGTCTCTTGATCATTGGCCGTAAGTCATTGTGTTGGTACAATGTCCGAGGTCACCTTCACGTGGTCGCAATGGAAATCGACGCTGTCGTAATTGAACGTCGCAAAGCCCACGCCCGTACTTCCAGGAGAAAGGTAGCAACGAGTTCAAGTAATTCTTTGTAGACGGGTTAAGGAATTATCTGACTAGTTAGCATACAAACACACCTTCTGTTGAGCGCCGTGCGTAGAATCGTCTGAATCGAACAAAGAGCAACCCAACGGGTGTGCAAATGAATTACCAGAACTGGATCGTCCCTACTTTGCGGATCCGGCTCCCGGGGCACTGACGTCATCGAGCCCGGCCCGTTGCTCCTCCGTCTCACTGCTGATCTTCTCCCAGTGACTCACGAGCTCACAAACCATTACGCCACCAACTTGCCAAGCTCGCTACCACGCGATTGTGATGACAACAATTCTGAAATGATATTGCTTTCGACCTGCTGTGACTTCCTGTGGCCGGCATTTATACCAACGCCATTCTAGATCACTAGTTCGTGTTCATTTCTGGCATTTGAAGTGCGTCTCGCCCCTCTTGCATTCCGCTCACACTCACTAGTGAGTTTTCATTTTCTCCTGCCAGTGGAATTCATGCCTCCGTATGATGCCTTAAAGCTTCACTCATACTGGTGCCAACCTAGCGATCAGGCTATCCTGTCAGAATGGTGCATGAAATGGCGGTAATCCCCACAGACATTTGATGCAACAATGACGGGAATCTTTGCCAAGAGCTCATTTGGAGGACTGATGCATTACAGTATTATATGCAGTATTGTACTAGTCGAATACATTACTCTTCTTGTCTCATGCTGGCTCTAGGCCGTCAACAGGCACAGAAGGTACTTACATAATTGATCTGAAGCGACCAAAAGCGGCCACCACTCCCACAACATTTCTAAATTGAGAATCTCTGCAATAATATGTTTTTTCCCATTTCCCTCCTTTTTTATGCACTACATATAATCTGCATGTAAATATATAATGTATGCACCATTGTAGATCGCACTCATCGCTTAGATAAGCTCTGGAAGAGTCCAATAAGGCAAGAATCAACATAAGGGTACAAAACAAAAACATATCCCCATGTTTGATATACTGAGGTTATGCACTTGAAAAGTATACTCTGAAGCAATATCAATATACATCAATAACATATCGCAATCATAGGCTATCTGGATATGAATT
>JBBPKI010000301.1:0-28840 GCA_038089155.1 Nevesoporus exiguus
ATCCACAGCGCACCCGACGGCCTTACACTACGCCACGCGCGAGGGCGAGGGCGAGGGCGAGGGCGAGGGCAACGCAAGGGCGCGCCCACCACCACCACGACGACGACGACGAGTGCTGGGGCAATGCAGGGGCCCACTACGACGATGATGATGACGACGGCAGGGGCAGCACAGAAGTGCACCACCTCGCCCCGTACCCGTTCCCACGGGTATGTACCCCGGGTTTACCCCTGCCCATCCCTAGTGGTCACAAGAGACTGGAAAGACCCAGCGAGACGTGTCGTTGGCCATGTCGTCTTGTCTCCCCCCATCAGTTTCAACGTTGGCGCTGGTGGCTTTACAGAAGACTGGGCAGTCATCGAGCTTGATCCCTCCAAAGTTGACCGTACCAACTTCGTCGGTAATACGGTTGACCTTGGCACCGCCATCGCTGGCACGGAGTTCACCCAGTGGATGTATCCACACCCTGCCAACCTGGCTTCATTCAAATACCCCTTCGACCGCCTGTTGAAGTTCCACGGCACCATCCCCGACAGTGAGATGGGGAGCCCAGATCTAAAGACCCTCAACCACGACCTCGATCTGACCATCATGGCCATCAAGCGTGAGTCTGACTCTGGCCTCACTGTTGGACGCCTCAACTCGATCCGTTCGGTCATTCGTTACTATTCCAATGGCAAGCCCAGTGAGAAGACAAGGGAGGTCACTGTGGTGCCCCACAACTCCAAGTCTGGGGTGTTTTCCGTAGCTGGAGACTCGGGTTCAGTGGTCATCGACAGTAAGGGCAGGGTCGCCGGCCTTCTCACTGGTGGTGCTGGAGACTCACACATTTGTAACTGCACATACCTGACTTCCATTAACTTTCTTGTTGAGCGCTTGGCCATGTATGGGTTCAACAACGCTAACATCTTCCCCTTGGCCACTGATCTTTGAATGTATGGTGCTCTCCCAATCCCAAAGCCCATCCACTCCTCTCTGAATGTTCTATGACTTTTTACCCTTCTTCCTCCTACTAATTATCTTACTTTACCTAGTATCTTTCCCATTGTTGATCCAAGAGAGCTGTAGTTGTAGCAAAGTGCCCTTTGTATACAACTAATGGCATTTCGAATGCTGGGCAGGTACATTTCGCTGAACGAACGAAACGCTACTCAAGACTCCTATACTTCTCTTGGCACGATCAAGTGCTCACCGATCTCGTCCGATCCTGGGCTAGAGTCTCTATCTGCAAGTAGTCCACAACGCTCATGGTATCATTCATGGAATAATCGCAAAGGGCATAGACTGGAAACACCCGCAGAGATATGAACGAGTCGACTAACACCCTATCATACTTCTCGATACTGGACAGCCCCACCCCGTCTATTCGTATTCCCCGGCTTACAGATATTCGACAGCGACAGAAGAGCCGTTGACCGAGACAAGCGTCAGAGTTTGATTGCCCTGCTGGACGTCGACGATGGTGGCCCCCTCTGGCGTGTAGGTCCCGCTAGGACCGAAAGCAACGGCGTCCGTAAAGGTCACCGTGCCGAAGTCCGCAAAGGGATAGGATTGATTATCATCATGGGCAAGATCTCCGACGATCCACTCTGCGCTCTGTCCGCAAAGCGCATAGGTAGAGTTGAGTTGCTCGTACCCGCGGTCGCCTGTACTAAGATTCTCGACCACAGCAATGCCAGACGTCGGGGTAAGTGCGGTGACATTGAGCCGGATGACGTCTCCAGCGGAGATTTGGAGGTCGGAAAAATAGTCCGCATTGTTGGGCCAATAATCGTACCAAGCTACGCACGAAAAAAATGGGTGAGATTGGCCGCGGATGCATGGCTTGACGCTTTACCAAGATAAGAGAGCGTTTCATCATCAGAGAACTTGAGCTCGATGCCCGCCTGGAGAAGGCCACCAGGACACAAGACGCCATCAATGCCAATCCAGATAATGACAGCACTGCCGTTTTGATTTTCCTTGAGATCAGGGACAGTGAATGTGCCGCTGATAGAACTGAAGGTCCCCTGACAGAACAAGGTGAGATGAAACCAGGCAAGACAGGTTCCATGAAAAATGACAACACACATCAGTTCCGTTCCAGAAAGCACCAGCCCAGTTGCTGCTGTATACGTTGGAAACCACTGTGGTACGCTGCTCGACAGGGCTAGGAGACTGGGGCGAGTGGGGCGAGTGGTACTCGCGACCGCGATACGCCAGAACTGCAGAAGCGAACAAGAAACTGAGACTGAAGGCGGAAATAAAGAGCATCGCGAATGCCAACGGGATTGCCTCTAGCGCGACCTCACTATTTTATGGCATTTTGTTGTCCGTTGTTACCATCCGTTCATGAGCGCGCTCTTACGAGATGGTGTGACTATGGTACTCGAAGAAGACGATACAGCTTGGTGGTGCGGCCTTGAAGGACCCCAATCGCATGCACCCGTTGTGTGGTTGTTGAGCAAGATAATCTATTGGTACTGTTGCTACACGGCCATGGCCTTTCGCCAGGTTATGTATTATCGGGACATGGACAGGGTACACGCTAATCGAGCTATCAATAACTTGACATGACGGTGAGAACGGCGAGCTATTGTCGACTCTGCATAACGTCAGTTGTAATCATACTTCTTCAGCCAGTATTTTGAGGCTCGGGCATAGACCCAGAGCTGAGATTATTGCCGGGAGATTCAGATGCGTTACCTGGTGAGATCATAATGCGACGTTAGCGGAACTGACTCGCGGATGGCACCGCCACTGGCAGCAACCTGGGGAAGGGTGGAGTCGCGTCATTTCTGGCACCATCTTCAGACTCCAGGAATTCCTTTCACGACCTACTGGCATAGATCACCTCGACCTTCACTATCCTCTTCAATTTCGCCGTCAGTGTCATACTCGCTTCTGGAATCGCCACAGCGATCACCGCTAGTCCCGGTTCTTAGGGATGTAACCGCGCCGAGTACTCTACCAGCCTGCCTTCGACTGAGTGGCCATCGCTGGCACTCTTGTTGACTTGTGCAGTGTTGAAACAGCTGTTCCTTTAGACGGGTCACCAAAATTGAACAGAGAGCCAGGGTCAAGGCCGTCTCGAAGGGGTCGCTCATTATTCTGTGAGCCCGCGTGCTCGAGTCCAAGTGACTCTTTTCAAGGGAGGCACTGAACGGGCCCAACCATGACATGATGGAAAGTAAAAACATAATTAGTGGTTAGATGACTTAATTGTTGACGGTAAGCGAACAACTCTTCCGGCCCTAGAGAGTCAGATTCTGTAGTAGATTATAATTCACTAGGCGTGCGCAGGCGCGCTGCAATTTGCGGATTATTTTCAGCGGGCTGGAACGTCAATGTGACGCAGCTGGAAAGCTACGATATATAAAATCTAACTGAACGTCAAAACCTCACTCCGAGCTGGCTTGATCAACCCGAGGTAACCAATGTAACGTCACGGAAGGAAGTCATATAACCACCTACCATCGCTTGTTTCCTAACCCATCTCGACACGTCGATAATTCGGCCTTTCGTTAGAGTGTGGGTAAAAGTCTGTGGTATGAGTCTAACAGTCGGTGCGACACAGTGGACAAGTACGGGTCCGTCTATGACCCACATGTAGCACATTTCTCAAAATGCTCACCCGGACGACGCGAACAGCCCGCTCACCAAACCACCCTCGACCTCACTCGTCCGCCGCCTTATCTTTTCCTCCTTTGACCTCTGCGCCTTCTTCTCTGCCACCTCCCTCGCCTTCGCTTCCTTGGCAGCAATCTCGGCAGCCCGCTGGGCGCGTCGTGCCTCGAGCGCGGTTTGGGCATCGAGCCTCTCACGGACGAGCAGACGGAGTCGCATGCCTTCGTCACCGAGAAGCGCCGGGGACGTATTGAGGAGGTACTGATCGAACCCACCGTGCTGAAAACGCATGGGGGAGTCGTCAATCAAGACAATCTGATCAAGGGGAACAGAAGCAACGGAAGTAACGGACCTTGTGTATTGTCCTCAGCGCTCGCGCAGTCACCTTGACCTGCACTCGCCGTCCCAACAGCGGCGAGTCAAATGTCTTGGCGTGCACGTTTGGGAGCCATGTTCGACGGGTTTTTTTGAGTGAGTGCGGGACGTTGTTGCCGTACTGGATGGATTTGCCATGGAAGAGACCTAGGGCAGCGCGTTTGAAGGGCTGGGGGAGGGCGGCAGGGAGGGTGGAGAACGCCGGGCAGGTTGGAAACATTGGTGCAAGGATCGAACGAGAGGGTTGCCTTTTTCGGGATGCGACTTGCATACATGATTTTTCGACAACGATGTTAGGTTCAATACAATCATTTAGTCACCCAAAAACATATCCGAGGTACATAGGAGATATCGCGAATCCATTCTAAGTAACCCACGATCTTACAAACAGATTTCCACTCCCCCAACTTAGGCTTGTTCAAGCAGATAGTTTGCGGCAAGCTCTTCGTTTTTGTCACACGCGAAGTAGGCTTCAATGACAGCTTGCTTAGGGAAGCCAAGTGCCTCAAGCTGCGATCTTTCGTATAAGTTCGGGAGACCACTGGAGACGGAAGACTAACGCGCTCGATAGCCTCTCGCTCTGCACCCGTAACACTTAGCATTGTAACCTGCGGACCTGCGTTGATATTCCTGTCTTCAGTCCTATCCAGGAACTGCGATAGCAGATCTGGATTGTGAGTGAGCAACTGGCCAAGCTCTGGGTCTTCTTGACCGAGCCGCTGAATGAAATGTTGCCTAAGTCCTGGGTTCTGGGTGACAAGCTCTCGGAACTGAGCTATTTGAGGATCAACCAGGCGCCCGGAGACGTTGCATGCACTCCCAGACCCGGGGCGAGGGGTCATTTCTGCTCCAGGCACGCTTCCAAGCTGCCGTGTTGTTGTCGGGCGGATGGGGACGACAAACGTGAGAAAATGCGCGACCCAACAGCCATTAACCTACCTGGGATACATTTCGAGGTTGTCCAGCAGGAGAAACTAACGCGGTGGCACGTGTAGATGCGGAGGGAGATGCAGACGTGCACGCGGACGGGGCACCATATCTGAACGTAGGTGCGGTTATGGCTGGGGGTACAGAAGTAGGCGTCGTGCCAGAACCAAACGTAGACCCTCGTTCAGATAAAGGACGATATTTGAACGTGGAAACAGTCGTGACTGGCGGGACATGCGCGGAAGTTGTATCGGGGTCAAGCATAGACGAGGATGGGGGGCTATATTTGAAACTGGATGTAGTTGTGGTTGGGGGGACAGGAGTGGACGTTGTATTAGAGCCAAGAGTAGATCCTCGTTCGGACAAGGGTCGATATTTAAACGTGGATACAGTTGTGACTGGCGGGACAGGCCCAAAGGTGGAATCAAAGTCAAGCATAGACGAGGACTTGAAGGGGCGATATTTGAATGTGGACGCAGTTGTGACAGGCGGAACAGGCTCGGAAGTGGTTGCTTCGTCGAGTGTGGATGAGAACAAGGGTCGATAGCTAAACGTTGATACAGCTGTGATTGGCGGGATACGCTCGGGTGAGGTTTCAGAGTCAAGGTCAGATGGGGGAACAGGGTCAGATGTAAATCTGGAACCAGATATGGTTGACGCGGACGTGGCTCTAGAATTGAGTTTGGAGAGTGGAATAGTTCCCAACCATTCAGCTAGCTGCTCTTCATCGAGTGAGAAATATTCCTCGGCATCAAGTTGTCTGGGTATGGGTAGTGGCCCCGGAGGCTACGATCAAAGTTAAATGGGGGTCAAAAGAGTAACCGCCCTTACCTTTGATATCGAAAGGACCAAAAAGCCCTTTCCAGTGATTCTGCACGATTCCAAGGTCTTCTCGTTGTCGAGACCTTTGCCTGTGTTCAATGAGCAAGGTGAGGAGTAATGAAGAGATGGACATACCGAGAAAGATAATATTTTGCGTTTTGATATCATGCCCTCGAGAGTTCTTGATTTTTGCCTTGAGATCGGCGATGGTCTCTGATGGCTCGGCGTCGATCTACATCAAAGATAAGGATGGAATGGCCTGGAGGTGAGAAAACGGACTTGAAAGTCTGCGTCAGGCTGCTGGTAAACCTTGAAGGTCAGCTTCATGGTAGTCGATGGAAAAAAGGCTCGTACAGGATCTAATGCTGCGCCCTCAACAGCAAGTCCTACGCATCGCCACTTGGCTGGTTCAAGAATATCAATACTCGGGAACCGTTGATCGTCGATGTGGGCCAGCGGACATTACCTTGCTCGTCTTGAGAGGCCCACAGAGTGGCCGTTTCGTAGTCCACCAGCGAGTATAGTCGCCACTGAGTATTGAATCCCCATGGTGCGGAAGAGAGGGGGTACTAAAGAACATGGGCTAGTGCTGCCTTTGTCAAAACAAGCGTAAACACAGACGTCTTGAAACCTGAAATGGCGTGCCAGAGCAAACAGCAAATGTCAGTCAATCATCTTACAGGGTATAGGTAGCCAACCTTCGTACCTGCTCGAGCGACTGCCAGCTTGCCACCTCCTGTGTACAGGTGTGCGCTATATATCTCATGGGGAGACTTCACTTGCGGAAGGGTCCCGTATGTACCTGCCTCTAACCGGCTCTTCTGTCGTCTGGCTAAGTGAGCATTTCCCCTTCTCTTTCTCGCATCATAATATGGTCCATCCAGCTATCTCGTTGGTAGTTCGTGACCCGCTCCTCCTTCTACTAGTGTTCTCTTCGCACTCTCGTCTTTGAGTCCTTTTCATGTCGGTCTAGCACTGAATGTATTTCAAATAGCCACCTATCAAAAAGGAGTTCACTTCGCCGTGACCCGTCTAACCCCCGCACTACTCCAAGGCCAATTGGCCGTCGCCAATGACGCATGCCTTCCTATTGGATCTGCGGTGCATTGCGTGTTGGCGGCATGTAGCATGCAGCGCATGATGCAGATTTTACAGCATTTGGGGTTAGTTCCGCATTTTAAATATCCCTTTACACTTTTATCATTCGGTTGGTTACCTTGACACAAGCCACCCGGTGCTCCGGGGTGAACCAAACCGTCATGACGAACCCCAGCAGGTTCTGCAGGCTCTCAACTCAGCTTTTGCTCACCGTTCTTCCCTGAGGCTCGATTCCTCTCTGCGACTCATAACAAAGTGGGGTGACTGCAATCAACCGACGCTATTAGCCGAGGCTGAGCACTGAGACTCGGACGCTGCTGGGTCACATCCTCGACGAGGCGAAGTCTCTGACCTCTTTGGAAAGAAAAGGCACCTCAGTTGTAAGTTTTTGCGATTCTTTAGGAGACTCACAGTCCAACGAGGGGCTGGCTCACATGCAAATGAGCCATTTCTCTGTCGTGGAGCAATTCGTGACCTCACTGACGACCACCATTACTCGTAGCATGTGTTTCACCGTACAAGATGCCAGCACCATGGCCATCTGGAACATATGAAGCGGTGACGTGGCTCCTCGCTTTGGTGCCAGGGAGCATCAGTCGTCCTTTTCATCTTCCGTGGATTACATATGCGCGTGCCGTGCGCTTCAACTTTGACACCCTCGTCTGCAGCTTCTTTCTCGCTGCTGTAGTTATCACTGCTGGTCTCAGCTTTTTAATCCTCAGTGTTGTGTAAATGCTTCTCTCGGTCGTGTCGACCACAACCTCAACACTGCTTGTGCGGGATGTATTCGTTAATCTTACGGTCGCCGTCTTTTGTCACATTCTATCTATCTTGTTCCAGCAGGGGATTTAACTTCCGCTTCTGGCGAGTTAATAGTCTCTTAATACTGAACGGGATGAGTGGCTGTATTATAATGATAACTAGCATCGACGGTTGCGAGTGCGACAATTACAGTCATCCACCGGCACTTTAAACAGCTATTTTGAAAGTCACGTAGTAAACACAACACCACAAAGATTTTAGATCAGAATTGGCAGATGTGTGGTACTCTAACATTGCTTGTAGACTATAAGGTATATAACATATGAAGTGTTGAAAAATTATCACGAAACACAATGGAAACAATGTGGAGCTTATCTGTTGCCCCGGCACTTTGAACAGTTCTAAAAATGGTATATCAGTGGTATCTAAGTGGATCTAAGCGTTATCAGCTGAATCGCCGTTCTTCCTCACTCCCACCATCCGACTGAACATTCTCATCGCTGTCACGTTCATTCCCGCTCAGTGTGTGATTGTCAATAGCATTGACTACACTGTTATCAGTGGTTCCTACCCATGGTTTTGGTGGGGGTCCTTCTAGCTTGCCCCGCTTTGGCTTTGGCCAGCCAACCCGCCGTTTCTCGCGCTTTGCAAGGTCCCGCTCTTCTTCCCACTCGCGCAATTGCTATTGGTAAGCTTCTGTACGCTCTTTATTTCTTTGTTTACGTGCATCATCCACTTCTTTCCAAGTTGCCATCAGCTCGCTCTGAGTTTCCTTTTGCTTTCACCGACTTTCGCGCTCAACCTTATCTTGCTCTGCTGCTGCGACATGTTCAAATGTATAAATATTGGACGCGTCGCATGGTGCACATTGTGTCTCGCGCTTTGCTGGGACGCGACATGCTGTAAGCTACGGCACTTCCATTTATGGTATATCACTTGGCTTCGCATCACTGATAGTCATCGCTTCACCTTGCTTCACCGGCGTTGCTCTGGCTTGATTGGTAGCCCTTGACCTTGATGTCATGTCAGCTCACAGTCTTAATTGGACCTATGCAAATGTATTCTGTAGCCTTTCCTGTGTCAAGTTTACCTCTGTGAACAACAAGCCATGCTTTATTGTAAATTTTGACAGAAAACATATATTGTTTTACCATCTAGATGGGTAGGACATCCAAAGAAGTATCATACATAATGCCAGTGTCCTAATCCTTCACCACAGTCAACTTTTTACTTGAATCGAACCTCATTTCCATAGGCAGTAGGCATTTGTTTAAAGTGCCGATGCTGTTTAAAGTGCCGGTGGATGACTGTACTTCTACCGCTCTCAAGACCTGGAGCGAGTGTACCTTGGCCGGGCAATCATGCTTCTAACCAAGATAAAGAGACGTTGGACCATCCGTTCACCACGTCTACCAACCATTCTCCTTGCACACAGGTATGGGCGAGTCTCTCGCCAACGACACGACCCATTTCTCCAGCATTATTATCTCCGATGCTGGAGGCGTCCCTAAACTCACTGTTGGCGCGTCTTACGCGACGTCCCACTGTTTCACTGTCGAGGACTCAGAGAGGCAAGCTCGAGCAAATAGACATTAACTTTATGAATATGCTCTATACTTCCGATAGAGAGTGGTAGAGTTGGAAGGCCCCATGCCAACTTTCGCACAGGGCCCTCTACGGACGCCTAGGCTACTGGCCTTAGTGAGAGATACGTACCCAGTAACAATGGCATTGCCAGTAACCTCGACGTCCAGTCGGGGTAGAAAGTTCTGACCGAAACCTTAGTCGATGGGTCTTCCATCGCTACCAAGCATCTGTAGACCCAGGGACGCTAATGGGCAGTGGCTGTTAATATCGGGGAGGCATGGTGAGGTGTTGGTTGCTCCAAGCACCTGTATCTCCGTCGCGTGTTTCATTACACCTTGTCAGTAAGAGGTGCGATTGTCTTGTTCGCTACATGACGACCCGCTTCTGTTAGTGCTGATGGTACATATGAATTTGATTAGTATATTTTTTGTTCGCTACGGCCTGATTTGCGGACGAACCAATGTTAGACAGCAAGGGATGAAGTGCTCCCATAGATTATCCCAAGTCTGCGTGCCGTCTTTCGAATGATCTATATAGAATCAGTCTGCTGCAACTTATCAGTAATGGGGATTGTTGTCACTAGGTTATGTCCATGTGCCCGTGTGAATGCTGGCGGCCATCCCCGCAGACCCATGCAGAGCTGGATGGGTGTCTGTGGCGGGGAGTCTTTGGGTTAGCATCATGGAGTCAGACAGTTTTGGACATGACAGGCACCAAAACATCACGGTCAACTGCGCAAGGAGCCATATGAGAGTAAGTGAGCCAAACCAACCGGGACTTCCGGGCCGGAGAAACCGACCTGAATGCATGCAGTGCTACTTGGGCTTAAGATAATCCAACTCAGCCTAACCTACTGTTCTCCCTCCTCGACACCAATGCGTGCAAACGATTAATAGAATCATACAAATCGTCTCACGACCGAGGGGAATACCAATCGGTGATCCCAGATACGCCAAAATAAAGATGTGTTAACCTGTGTGTTCAGAGATGCTTCGTCGTCCCATGCACTACGCCACGTGGTTACCAAACCAGCAGGATTATCGGCGGTTGTATGACCTACACCATGGAAAACGTGTTAATTGTCCTTAATCGCATCTTTGAGCTGCATCTGAGCCTTCGTAGGAAGTGCGACGTCTGTATTGACGCTATTAGAGATGTCATTTGCAGTGGTGCTCGTATCTACAGTGCTTGTGAAACAGTCCCTAGGTGCTCCATTGACTTACCTGTTGCACTTACGAATGACCAGTTCCGAGTTCCTCCTTGTCTCCTAAAGCATTTCACGCAGGCTTCATCAAATGCATCTAGAATTGTTTCCTCTACCTTGTACTATGTCGGCGGAAGCTCCTTTCTAGTCCATGCAACCGTATTTAGAACTCGCTTCAAGCCGCGCTGATGAGCACGAAGTATCCTAGCAGTTTGGACGGGAAGTGACATTGCGAGGTTTGCAAGAAATCACGAAGCTTAACACTAGCGGAGTGTTCGATGAGACGTGTTGGGCCGACTCCTCAACGATTGGCAGTTACTACGAGGCCCTGCACGACCCTTCTGGGCCACTGACTAATGGAGAACATCAAATCGAGAGGTCAACATCACCATAGAAAGGCCGCTACCATCTGCCAGCTGGGGCCCTATCAGCCGAGGTGCTTAACGTTCATCCACCTTCGGCACAGTGATTGCCCTCGTACCTCAATTGACCGCGGTGGAGCGGTCAGATGATAACGTCACATTACTTTATAGATGCATCCATTACGATCAATTTCTCCTTTCCGCAGCCCGAACTGCGTCCGAAGCTCGAAGTTGGAGTGATCAGATTCAAGAGCACCTTCGGTGGTCAAACATACTAGGTTGGGTTTACTAAATGGACGGGCCCATGGAACATCTTTCCTGCGCCGGCGGGCCGAATGGTGGACCTCCTGTAGAAGGCCTGGTTGGCTGGTCTGGCAGTCTCGGGGTGCTCGCTGGGTCAAGTTGAGTATGACATCCACGAGGAGTCCTGCAATTCCAGCACTTTTAATCTATAATACTTTAGATTGGATGCTGCTAGAGGTGAGTGATTAATTATAAGAAGTTGTCCTACCGCGCGTTTCATTCGTGTCCCTCTCGGCTAGTGTAATGAATCGCGGGACAATCATGACCCAACCAATCAAGGGTGTGACCTTTTCTCATGAGGCTTGGTCGCCGTCCTTGCTCGTAACCCCGACTTGCTCACTCTTATGCATCAACTCCATAAGTCAAGCTTTGGGCGTCAAGTTACTCAGCATCAATTTTCGCTGACTGTATTATCTCGTCTGAGAACGGCTCCAGATGACCCACGGCTCAAAGATGACGCCATGCTCGATATAAACTATGGGAGAGTTGTCTGGATGTGCATACCACACGCCCACCGGCTTGGCTTCTCATACGCCTCGTTGTTGAAAGCAAACATCCCCGTTTGTTCACCTGCCCACCCCTCGTTTCAGTCTCTCAATACTGGGGCGTCGTTCGCATCTTCCGGGCCAGTTTATTCGTTCCGACGAGCGCTATGAACCTTTCGCAAAGTCAAAGCCAAGGGCAGGTTCAGACGCATGACTCCGCTCAAATGAAGTCAGACGAAAGAGTTGGGAGGGGTACTCTTATAGCCCCCGGATCTTTCTCATCCAATCGCTCTTCCTTGGAATGGCGCACTCTTGACGACCACAACGAGACCTCGGGCAGTCAAGACCCAGAAAAGGGTGCGGTAAAACTCTCCGGGAAATACGCCAAGTATGCGGGCGAACCGCCAGATGGGGGTCTAAAGGCATGGAGCGTCATCCTCGCGTGCGTGTGCTATTCTTCTCGCATCGCATCCTAGATACTGACGGAGATGTTCGCTGGTCGTGCGTGCAGGACTGCCCTGACGACATGTGCAACGTTGGTGTATTTTGGTTTTGACCATTTTTCACGTGTCTGAATGGTTTCTGGCTGAATAGGTTCGGTTATGTTAATGCATGGGGAGTGAGTATCCGGTCTATTCCGAAATCAATAAATGGATTGTTAAGTGAACAGGTCTTCCAAGCATATTACGAGGAGACGGTGCTCCCGCATGAAAGCCCGTCAACTATGTAAGATTTCTTGTCTCGTGTTCAGCTATCTCAGCTAACATTGTTTATAGTGCATGGATTGGTTCTGTGCAGGTAGGTTGGATACTTGTTTCCGTGACACGAGAAATATCTGATCACCGGATACAAATCGACTTCTTTCTGATTCGGACCTCATTGGATCCGCATGCGTCTCGTGCAATCGTCTCTCCGAAACATTGGCGTCACAAGTATGCACTAGTGTTCTTCCCGGGACTCATTACCGGACGGTTATTCGACATAGGATATTTCAAGATGCCATACTTGTTTGGTAGCTGCCTTTTGATTGCGTGCACCTTCCTCATTGCAGAGTGCAAGGCATATTGGCAGTTTTTCTTGGCACAGGGTTTAGGCATTGGCGTGAGTTTCGTCCCCGTGTCTCGTGTGCACACACCTGCTCACTGACACCGCCGATGCTCTATTACCTTGCTGAACAGCTAGCATGCGGTATATTATTTGGACCGGCACTAGGGGTTGTATCGCATTGGTTTTCGAAACGAAGAGGCCTGGCGCTGGGCGTCAACGCTATTGGGTCGTCTGTAGGAGGGACGGTGTTCCCTATCGCGGCGCAAAATCTGATACCTGAAGTCGGGTATGTGTAGCATTCTTTTCCTTCCTCGATGTGCTTTTCATCACTGACCCACCAGATTCAAGTGGACGATGCGAGTTTTTGGGTTTATCCTGATCCTCGTACTTGGTGTAGCAAACCTTGTGAGTTGTCTTAATTTAAATGCTATTTCTCCAGGACTAAATGGCATCGTCGTCAATACAGACATTAGATAGACGGCTCCCACCTCAGAACGTGAAGGGCGGCCTGTTCAATCCGGCTGTACTCAAGAATCAAGCATATTTTGTTTATTGTGTTTCTAGCGTGACTACATTTCTTGGGTTATATACAGGTAGGTTTGGTGCTTGGGTCTACTTTTCAGTAGTTGCATCGCCCTTGGAGGGGATTCTGGTCTATGTCGCTAACGCGCATCCGGTAGTGTTAACCTATATACCCATCAGCGCCGTTCAAGTTGGCGTCCCGGATAATTTTGCATTCTACCTCATCGCTATCGCAAATGGGTCCTCTGCTTTCGGACGGATTACTGCAGGGCTTCTCGCAGATCGAATTGGTGAGTGCTGGCGAACAAACGAAACCTATGTGTCGAGTCTAGTGTTGACACCAAGGACAGGGGCCATCAATGTAATGGCTCCGTTCATCGTCGTAGCAGCTGCCATGACATTCGTGTGGCCGTTTGTGACAAGCAAAGGTGGACTCATCGCGATCGCTGTGATCTATGGGTGCGCGGACCGGACTACCATCATTTACCGTAGACGTTGACGGTCGTCGCTTCCCCGACAGCTTTTCATGTGGGACGTACGTCTCCCTCCTCTCCGTACCCGCCATGGCGATGGGCGCTATTGGCGACGTTGGTCGACGCACGGGGCTGTTCCTGAGCTTTGCTGCCCTCGGCGCGCTCGGCGGCCCGCCGATATCCGGAGCCATCAATTCCGCGACGGGTGGCTTCGAGGACGTCGGGTGGTACGCCGGTAAGTAGCTCCGAGCTCGTCTCGCACGCGCGTTCTCACTTCGTCTCAGGCGGCATCTTGTTGTTCTCGGTGTGCTTGCTGCTGTTGACGCGGTACCTCCATCTCGGCAAGTTGACGGGCAAGTTCTGAGCGGGCTCGACGCACGTAGGTGGGCACTTGACGCATGCATGAGATGGATTGGCTCGCTGGAGGGTTTTTGGATCGTCGAGGTGAAGTGGACGTCGTGCGGGAACCAGACTGCATGTATTAGAGTATTGTTCCGAACCGACGTCCTTGCTAGCAGCTATATCGGGTCCAGGACGATAAACGTTGGTTTTATCGTTCAGACGAGTGATCTCATATCCCTCGCATACCGCGAGGGAGAAAGAACAGATCGGACGGCCTTCTGCATGATCGCTATCAAATGAAAAGCCATGACAAGGTTCAGGCGTGAATATCTCCTAACCAACCCCAGGCCAGACCTATGTACTAGTAGGTACTGATCAAAAGATCATCGTTCCGACCACAGCACGGGGCATAAAAAGCGAGGGGGGTCGCGAAACGTCGAACTAGCATACAACCCGTCCTCAAGCAGACTGGACATACCAGACACCACGGAGATTAAAAGAAATCGAATAATCAGTACATATCGTAAGATATTATCCACGTTATGGTCGCGTCCGCAACTTCGGTCGTCCATCGAGGATACGAATTCACGAAAGCGTCCCCCCTGTCCCTCTTCCGCCGCCGCCCCTCCACTCAATCAACACGAGTCGTCAGGGACACGACGAGCGCAACCAAACACGCAATCAGGAACAACACCCCACTCGTCACCGCCGCAATCCGACACCGCCTCACCCACGGATTCCTCCTCACTCCGACAGGCTTGGACACCAACATCACCGCCTGCCCTCCTCCCCGCTGACTCTGATACGGCGGTGGGGGAGGCATCAAACTCAAGGCCGATGGCGCTACGAACGGGTACCCGTGGTGCATCCGCATCGTGTCGAAGCTCGCCATGCTTTTGCTCGTGTTGGTCGTCCATAGTGGGAGGGTGCTCCCACCTACGCTGTGACTGTTGCTGTACGCGCTGGAGGAGTAGCCGCGCGCGGAGAGCGGGGGTGGCTTGGGAGGGACGAGCCACCCACCGATGAGCCAGCACCACGGCGCGACGAAGCCGAGCCAGAAGAGGACTTTGATGGTATCCACACGTTCAAGGTGCAGTGCCCACCGTGCACCTGCCTTTCGTGCGGATTCGCGTTCTGAGGCGGGGGGTAGGTACAGCGAAGATGGCGCGAAGCGGCGATCGATAAAGGAGGAAGACGTAGAAATGGAGCTGCCCAGATCTTGCAGACTGGGAGCGCTCGGGCCTGAATGTGACGGTTTCATAATAGACGGAGGGGTAGGAGTAAGATGATGAAGAGAACGTGAGTTGGGATGGTGGTTATCGGAGCTATGCGGGCCAGGTGGGTTGTAGGAAGGCGGAGAAGAAGATGAGAGTGAAGCCGAACGAGGGTGCATAATTGTACGTGCAGGGGCAGGTGGCTCGACTGGCTTGGGAGGGCTCTCAGGTATTGGCTGAGAGATAGACGGGAGTGTAGTATCGGCATTGTCCTCAAGGAGGCGGAAGTCAAATGGATGAATGGTACCGCCGGAATCGCGTATGAAGCCTTCCTCTGCATCGACGAAGACTTCATCTTGTCCTAGGGAATACCTGCTTTCCCTCCCCGCTCCTGTCCGCGCAGTAACAAAGCTCTCTCTCTTGTCCGAAACAGAGTCATCATCACGTAGAGGAATATCAAGTAGACCACGAGAGTGGAGCGACGTCGGTGTCGTTAAGAATGCCTGGCCCTTGAATTCGGGTCTGAGGTCCAACGGAGGAATTACAGGAGGTGTGGCAGTTGACGCGGTAGTCTGATGTGTCCGCGTAGACGACAGACTAACAGACCGATTGAGCGGCCTCAAGATGAATGTCGAGACTGGAGATGGCCCTACCATCAATGATCAAATCAGCTGTCTCACACGAAGGAAACCATGAGGGATACTTGCGAGGTGAATCACCTCCTTCCTCTTCTTTCACCCTCGTGAAGGGTACGACGCCGCCCGGGTACGAAGGTGTCACTGGGGTCTGTGTCTGCATTTGAGGCGTAGTTGGCGTTCCCCTTGTACCCACCAATACGGGAGTGATGGGGACGGGCGTAACAGGAGTCACAGTAGCGGACCCAAACCCATCGCCCACCAGACTTACGGGCGTCAATGCGGCGCTCGTCCTGGCCGTATGTGCGGTGCTCAAGCGCAACCCTGCACCGTCATGACTTGAACTCGGGAGTGATACGGGTCGTCTTTCTGGGGAAAGGTAATCTTGCTCGACGATGGGTGAGAGCTGTTGGTTGAAGAACTCTTGAACAGGTACGCGAAGAGAGTGAGAGCTCTTCATAGGGTGGACGAGTTTAGGACGCGCAGCGATACTTGGAGGTGGATTCGTTGGTGGTGGTGGTGGGAAGTGCGGACTGGGTGATGACCGCCCTTGTAGAAGGGAGTGACTGGACGAGGAAGGTCCTGCTGAGGGTTGGGGAGCGAAGGCGGGGTTAGTTAGGCTGAGGTTGGTGTAGCTACTACTGCCGATGATATTAGAATTTCCCTGAGGGTTCGCATTCCCGGAACTTAGCCAAGACACATGCGAAGGCGTCATTGGCGACTCTAAACTACTCTGCGAGGATGAAGATGGGGTGTGCGCGTAGCCTTGCCAATATGGATACGGATGGGTAGGAACGCGGATCTCGGGTGGAAGCGGCGGCGAGTCAGAAGACGCTGGCGACGAGGAGGGCAAGGACGTTGTGCTTATCATGGGATGGAAGCCCAAGCGGTCCCGTGCGGAGTGAACTTCGGTGCTGACGTGGACCTTCATGGGTGTGGGGGAGGTCGACGGGTCGGGTAGGGGGTTGGGTGCGGAGGCGGGATCTCGCTGACGCTCCTTGCCTTTCGCGTTGGAGGGCGTGTTTGTAGAATCCTTTAAGCCCAGAAGACGGCGCATGGCGCACAGTTATGGGTATGTGTATAACTGCACAGGGAAAGTGAATGAAGGAATTATTCACACCTCTACCCACCGCAGGTGATGCGGGCGCATTCGGCAATGAAGGGTATATTTTCTCGCAAGACTCACTTTGCAATTTGGCTCTGCGCTCGGTGGGGCAGCGGCTGTCGATCACAGGAAGACCCAAGCAATAATGGTGCGACTGGCTGGCAGTCAACGTCAGCCAATACGTTGCAAGTCGAGTTTCTAGAGGAAAGGGAAAGGGTTAGACCGAAACTAGATCGTGAAGGGATGAAACGACGCACAGAAGAGTAGTGTCCGTTATATGTACGCAGCAGCAGTCGATGGATGCACGCGCGTATCGCGAGGAACGCGGGTATATCGGCCAATGGGTGCGTGTCAGTGAATGCGTCAACGGGGGTTGTAATGATGGGTATAATCACGTCCGGGAGCACGCATATGAGCGACTGGCGAACGCGGTGCAGGGGCAGGAGCTGCGTATGAATGCATGTGTAACTGGCCAAGAATGAATGTCATGCCCAAGGAACACGCTGCCTACACACGTTCGACCTACGGCGGCTGACCATCGATGACCCGTTTCGGTGCTCGATACGAACCTGGAAGTAAACGGCGAAACCTGGACCAAGTGGTATTGTGACGGTGGAATGGATTCGAAGGAAAGCCACAAGAGTCGCGTCAGTTCTCCGCAGCTGGGCCATCCGAGAAGGTGAATTGGAAACGGGGTACCAGAATGGTCTGACACGATGTTGCGCAGCCTCGTTCATAGAGCCTCGTGCAGTCCTCCTGGCCGCTCCGATAGCGATTGGATTGGAAGCATACGACGGAACATGATACGATTTCATCGACGGTGGTGGGAATTGGAGCGACACGATCCAGGATTGGAGGACTACTGTGTAAACAAGATTCGGGTATAAATGTACATGTGATAAATCCTAAGTACAGCGTTAAAGTCTTCAACGTACGCTGCCCATACTAAAGGGCATCGCCGAGCTAGTGTGTCATGCTTCAACTTCTGGAATGTCGTGTAGGATGGCAGCCTCTTGTACTGGCGCGGTCTCATCTGCCGAGGCAACCGTGCTCGTCGTGACAGGTTCCGGCTCGAGTCCCTCTCCCGCATCATCCTCGGGTGCTGAAGAGGCAACAGAGTCCTTGTCGTCTGCGTGCTCCGGGTCGTTGGCCTCTTCGACCTCATCCGACTGAGCTGGTTCCGGTTCTGTCGCCGGCTCTCGCAACTCCAACTCCCGCTCGGGCGATCCAGATGGCGAATCGGGGAGCGGAATGCCTTCAGGCCGCATCGACGGCACATCATCCGTGTCTCTGTCCTTGAGGTCGACTTCCTTGACGCCTTTGGTGACCTCTTTCACATCCTGCCCTTGCACAAGGGGGACTGCATCCCCTTTGGGACCCTCCTGCCCAGAAGCAGCGTCACATTCCGTATCCGGTTCGACGTGGTCGTTTCTCGTCCTTTTGGCGGTGGAAGAGGCAGATCCATTGCCATCCTGTTCTGTGACGCTGTGCCTGCGTTTTCGGCCTATTGTCGGAGCATGCGAGGTGGCTACCGAGCGACGAGATCGAATCAAGAAGACGGAGCGAGTCAGCATCGGGGAGAAAGGAGAAGTTCGCGTGACTGACCGTCGTCTCTCCACGGGCGGTCTGGACGAGGCAGGAACGAGCCAGAAACGCGCCGTAGAAGCTGGAACATGAGGGGAGAGAACGAGGAGCGTGGCAGAGCGAGACGCACAGATATGGACGCGTGTGGGTGGTAAGCTGTTTGTGCTTGTTTGTTCCCATCATCCCCGAGTCAAAGCATGTGATTACGTGATCACTCGCTGATCACGACCACGACCGCGATGACGCTCGACGTCACGTATTTTATAGACAGCAAAGGCGGGAATGCACAGGACATCCGCGACTCACAGCGCAAACGCGGCGAGCCCGCAGAGCTCGTCGATCAGGTCATCGACATGTATACCGAGTGGGTCAAAAGTACGTTATTTACTGTCCGATAGAGAATCCAGGGGCAGATCGACCGCGTCTCCAGTGGACTTTGAGCTCAACGGCCTAAACAAGCAAGTAAACGCGGTACAGAAAGAGATCGCGGGCAAGAAAAAGGTACGCACGTGCACTGCAGACTATGCGTCCTCTCACGGCGAATCCGCCACTGTCAGGCCAAAGAATCAGCAGACGATCTCGTCGCACAAAAGAAATCCCTCGATGCCCAAGTGGAGGCAAAGCGGAGAGAGACCCGCGAATACGAGTTGCTCATGCGCCAAAAGGCGGGCACCGTCGGAAACATCGTAGCCAAGGACGTCCCGGTCAGCTTGTCAGAGGACGACAATGCGACCCTACGGACGTGGCATCCAGACGATCCGAACGGCAAAGTAGAGAAAAAGACAGACATTATGCCTCACCATGAAGTGCTCCTTCGGCTAGACGCCATGGATCTCGAACGAGGTAAGCTTCCCCAACCCCTACACACACGTCCTACCCTCATCGCCCAGTCCACCGCACACAGGTGCAAAGGTAGTCGGGCACAGAGGCTACTTCCTCACGGACGACGGCGTCGATCTAAACCAAGCTCTCGTCTCTTACGCCCTCGACTTCCTCCGGAAACGCGGCTACAGAAAGATCCAGCCCCCGTTCATGGTCAACAAGGATGTCATGAGCAAGACCGCCCAACTCAGCCAGTTCGACGAAGAGCTCTACAAGGTACGTCCCCCCCTTCGGTCCATGATCTCCCGCCAGATCGCGTTGTGCAAATGCAGGTCATCGCGGACGAAGACGAAAAGTACCTCATCGCCACCTCGGAACAGCCCATCTCGGCCTTTCACTCCGACGAATGGTTCGAAGACCCCAAGTCTCAGCTCCCGATCTACTACGCCGGCTACTCTACCTGCTTCCGCAAAGAAGCCGGCTCAGCCGGGCGCGACATGTGGGGCGTCTTCCGGGTCCACCAGTTCGAAAAGGTCGAACAGTTTGTCATCACCGCGCCCGAGGACAGCTGGACCGCGTTCGACACCATGCTCGGCAACAGCGAGGCGTTTTACCAGTCCTTCGGTATACCGTACCGCGTCGTCGCCATCGTCAGCGGCGCCCTCAATCTCGCCGCGTCGAAAAAGTGCGATCTGGAGGCGTGGTTCCCGTTCCAGGGAGCATACAAGGAGCTCGTGTCGTGCTCCAACTGTACCGACTACCGTACGTCCCCCGTGTGATCGGCGGGTCTCGAGTCTCGTCGTGCCGGCGATGGGACGCTCACGTTTGCCGGACAGAGAGTAGACGACTCGAAGTGCGTTGTGGGCTAAAGGCAAAGGATCAGCAGCGCAAGGTGTATGTGCACATGCTTAACGGGACCATGTGCGCCACTGAACGCGCGCTGTGCTGTCTCGTCGAGAACTACCAGACGCCCGACGTACGTGACTCGCTCCTCGCCGTTTGACCCTCCGGCTCTACTTTCGCGTGTCAGGGCCTCGTGATACCCGAAGTGCTGCGGCCGTACATGCAAGGTCGGGATTTCTTGCCCTGGAAGAAAGCACTACCCAAGAATCTCCAGCGGAAACAGGCATGATAGAACGAAACACCGGTGTACCATAGACGTCCGTGGCAGTGGGCAACGTAGTGTGCATTCACTACTTGTCGTATTGCTGCAATTGATCGTGTCTAGTGCAGAAGAGTACGAGAAAGAAAAGCAAGCTAGGCAGGATACGGATACAAATACAGATCCAAGCATCGTGGAGTCGCTAAAGTACATTAAGTTAACGAGTAAAAATGACGCGCGTCGAGATGAGCGGGGTAACATGCGAGGGGTGTCGGCGCAGCGATGGATAGGATGAAAGAGTCCATGCATCGCCGAGACCACCAAACGTCCGGTACGGCGAGGTATGCATACGTAGACGTACATACGAGACACGGTGAAGGTACGGGTCAGCCAAAGGACGCCGTGCCAGAACGGGGTGGCAGCAAGGGAGAACGAACGCCGGGGTGGTCACTAGACGCGAGGCGGATCGTCGGATCACGTCTCGTTCAGCTCAAAGTACACCCTGAACATGGATTCCGTGTGGAGATGCGTCTCGGATATGACGCCATGCACGTGCATGAATAACCGCGGAAATCGCTTCGTAAAGTAGCCCAAAAAGCCCTCGGGCATCAGCCCTAGCGTGCGCTTCACGTGGTCCGGGAGGTCCTGGTAGTGATGTTTCTGCAGCGTCCGCGTCCTGCGTCAGGGTGCTGGGTGGGTGAATGCAACGTACGCAAACGCCTACCTTGTTCCTCAATGCCCTCAGCAGATCTTGCACGCTCTTTCCGTCGTATTTACGGAATTTGCCCAGGTTTTCGATAAACACCTTGTCGAGCCTTGCGTGCCAGTCGTGTCCGACGATGTCAAACGCGCCCGTCTCCAGCACGACGAGGTTGTGATCCCGAGGATCTCGGCACATGATTTCAAACCGATCTGACGCGTCTTGAAGGAAATTCAATCGGCGTGCAGGTTCCCAGAAGAAGGGATGTACGAGGGAAGACGTGGTATCAGGTCTGTTGGAGAAAAAAGATTTGGTTCGAAAGGGAGGAGTAGAGAGAGGTGGGTCTAACTCGCCTGCGAGAAGCCAGCGGATCAAGCATCCTTCCGATCAGGTTGACGGCTTCCGAGCCCTCCTCTCCAAACCCCTCCAAGCCGTCCAGGCTTTTTACGTTTTTAATGATGTTCACTTCTCGTTCAAATCTATCCCCAAACGGATGCGACCCGTTCGTGAGAACGTAGTAGAATAGACATCCAAGTGCAAAGATATCGACGGCTTTCGTTAGACGCGTTGTTGGTCTCGGCGTCGACGAGGGTCCGTTGACAACGGTACCGGTACTATCCATCGACGATTGTGACCCGTCGTCATTAAGTGAGTCATCGAGTTTCACATCGCCACGTAGAATTTCGGGCGCTCTCCAGCCCACCGTACCAGCAGCCTGTGCACCCTGTGCGGTCGGCAAAAAGCTCGTCTGGTCGACCTCGAGCTTTTTACACAGTCCAAAGTCGGATATCAACATCCTCCGCCCTCCATCCTTGCCAGTCGCGCCGTTTTTGGGACCCGAGATGAGGATGTTATGGGGCTTGATATCACGGTGTATAATTTTGAGCGAATGGAGATGGCGCAATCCTGACGTGATCTGCCGAAGGGCTCGTTTGGTGTCAAAAGTCGCGACGATATCCTGATGCTGATCTGGGGACTCGATCACGTCTGCGAGTGAGGCGGGACAGAGTTCGAGGGCGATATAAAGGAAATTGCCCTGAGATTCTTGGTAGTAGTACCGAATAACGTTGGGATGATCGTCCGATTCCTGCAGAATGCTAACTTCGCGGGCGGCAAGCGTGACAAAATCCTGTAGGAGGCGTTTGACGGCCACCGCACGTCCTTGCAGCGAACCCCGGAACACCACCGTTCCATGTGAGCCGAATCCTGTGGAAAACGCATCAGTCGAAACCACCAGGAAAGAATGGAGAAAACCATACGAACCGAGAACGGTATCGGATACGATGAGCGAAGGTGCAGTGGGTTGAGGTGTTGATTGAATGACCAATGTTGTCGAACCAGAACGGTTTAGATTTTCCTCGGCCATGCCTGCACCGCCGTCGTCCTTCGAGTCGATAACAGCCTCAGTGTCCTTTTCTCCTTCAGTATCGTCGACAGCACCAGCAGGCACAGAATTATTTCCCTTTCCCTTCCTCCCTCTCCGTCGTCTGTGGACCTTCCGCTTCCTAGGTGTTGCGTCAGCAACATCGCCTTCCCGTTCGCTCTCATCGATGTCGTCGATGGCAGGTACTCTGGGTGAGTCAGGAACCTCCTTCGAGATCGTAGGCGAATCTGTCAAATAAGCGACAGGATCTGACAGAACAGCTGTGGGAGTGGACGAAGACGCCCTGGAGTCTAATAGTAGCGGTGGTAAAGTGACTGTCTTATCATGACTTTGTTCGTCGAGCACTAACGAGGGTGCCGGCGACACGTCCACAGTGGGCGGTTGAGGAGTAATGGACGATGGAGTCGAGGCACTCTGAATCTCGGGTTGAAGGCGAGGGGCCCTTGGATATAGCTTGTCGAGTGGAAGTTTGCCTCTGAACAACCAAGCCGAACCAAAAAGCATAGCCAGGAGCACGGTAACAGAACCAGCAGACATGTTAATACTTTCCCCAATAGCACTGGCGACAGAAGTCCATGACGGCGTGGCGGAAGACAGATTATTAGTGGTATCTGGGATATCTGGGATGGGATTTACGGCACCGATGACATTGTTTTGGGGCAAGTCGCTCTCGGGCGGAGGCTCGACAGAAGGGACGCCAGGCAGCTGCCTGGAATTGAGGGAAGACGCATCAAGGGGTCGCTTTCCAGTCAGACACCGCGTGTCAAAGGGTGATTCAGCACACAGTTCTCTCAACTTGCGACGTTTTGTAACAACATCGATTCTGTCTGGGAGATCTGCGCGGGGACTGGCAGAAGGTGGTGGGTCGATGGCACGAGAGTTGATGCTATATTCGGTGTCCCCAAAAGCAATGAGTGGAAAGTGTTCGCTACCCAGGACAAACAGTGAACCGGTGTCCTCAACGAGCCCGACGTAGGCCATGTCTGGATCATAAATTGACGCCCCAGTGGACTGGTCAAATCCCTGGAGGACATCGGAGATTGGTGGGCGAGGCTGCATGAGCACAAAAGGCTCCGAACGTCTAGAACTTTTGAGAACATCAAAGACTGCCACACTAATGATGTGACGAAATTAGGACTACGCAATGATGCGCCAAAATCGGATCGCTTACATTGGGCTGTCAAAGGTCAAAGCCCACAAAATTTGAGTTTCTCGACGCATATACGGATCTATTGAGTTGCTATCTCGTGCTTTGAACGACATGACTTGACCATTTGGCAAGGACTCGATGTAGATGTTGTCTGGAGTGCGCCGGTAGGTAGCTTGAACAGCATTGTCCTGCATGTTGGGCCCATAGGAGGAAAAAGAGAGGTTGTGGATTGGCAGCCTACGTCCGGCTGGAGTGCGAGTATAGATGGCGACGTGGTAATCTATTCGACTGCGTTCTGTGACTGAGCTATTGGATGCACTTGGAATGCTCACCTGTGCGGCCTATGAAGACCCCTGGGAGAACAGGTCCGTTGTTCCCTGCAGTATTGTCTTCGAGTTCATCCAGGTCGATCTCGTCCCTTCGAGCGAGGTCCTCGAAGGGGTTCCAGGGACACTCGGCGTTGATCGTCTTTACCCTGCCAGTTTCGAGTTCGATGGACAGGAGCGAGGTCTCCTTCTTTCCAACGAACACGCGTTCGTCGTCTTCCCTGTCGAATTTAAAGGGAGACAGTTCAACGAGCTGCGACATGGACACGGAGAGGGGCTGCAGCGGGCTGGTGGGAGTTGCCATGACATAAATGTCACCTGTCTGGGGCTCGATGATGTAGAGTTCCTGATGAGCGTCGTCGTCGTCGGTGAGGTCGTAGTCGATGGTAGCATGCTTAGTGCGGACGAGGGGTGCAAGACTGGAAGGAATGTCGGTGGCTGCTGCGGACATGGACCATAGCCGCTGGCCGGAGGTGCGGTTGACGGCGTGGAAGCTGCCGTCGATGGATGCGACGAGAACGATGTCGATGAGTTTTACGTCGCCCGCATCGTCGCCGAGGGTGTGTGTCGGGGCGCGGGCGCGGTGGAGGGTGAGGGAGTGGGCGAGGGCGAGGGGGAGGAGGAGAGAAAGGCAGACGAGGAGAGGACGCATCGGTCCATGGATGAGGAAAACGTGCGGACAGTTCGCTTGACTTGACACACCGCAACACTGCCTCCATCACCCTGCCATGCCCGACATCCCGCTCGGCTCTCAGATTTTCGACCTCGTCTTCCATCCGTCCAACACAACTGTCTACGCTGGCCTGCTCAATGGCTCCGTAAAGGCGTTCCGTTACGACGAACAAGGTCACCATCACCAGTCCTTCTCGCACAGACCCTCCAAGCGCTCCTGTCGCTGCCTTGCGACCGACCACGACGGCTCCCATCTTTTCGCCGCTGGCAAGGCTAGATCCATATTGTACGTCTGTCCTTTCTGATCCGCCGTTGCCAACCCCGACACACTCAGCATCATCGACACCTCCACGGGCGCAGTAGCCGACGCTCGTAACGATGCGCACGAGTAAGTATCTCACCTACACGTCGTCCAACCATCCCTTGACAACGTCAGTGGCTGAGTAGCTCACCCATAAACCGCATGAAACATCTCCTTCCCAACATGTTTTGCACCGGTGATGATGACGGCGTCATTAAGGTTCGTCACCTTCCGTCGAGCGACATCCACCTATTCAATAAATTAGCTCTGGGACCCGCGCAAACCGCAGGAAATACGGCGTTACACCCACCATTTTGATTTCATCTCCGACTTTCTATGGCTCGGCGACAAAAATCAGCTGGTGTCAACAAGGTAGTCATTCACCCCAAGCGACTTCGCTCTCAGAATCTTTGCTCATCTTCGTCCCATTTCAGTGCAGATGGGACACTGTCAGTGATGGATGTGCGTGGAAAGAAATCAGAACCACTCGCACGTTCCGAAGATCAGGAGGACGAGTTGCTATCGATCGTTGCTATAAGAAAGTAATCCCCCCTTTTCCCCATCACGTTGGCCTCGTGGATTCACCTCCTGGATCTTTCAGCGGAACAAAAGTGGTTGTCGGTACTCAATTGGGAATCTTATCCATATTCAATCGTAGTCAAGGGTGGGGTGACTGTGTCGATAGAGTTCCCGGGTATGTCACCGCCCATCAACATCCACATGGTATTTTTCATCTCATCTCGCGTAGGCATCCACAATCTGTTGATGCACTCTGTGCACTGCCGCCCTCATACCCCTCCGCCCACTCTACTATCCTTACTGGGTCGTCCGATGGCCTTCTACGCGCTGTACAGTTACTCCCTACCAAACTTCTCGGCGTCGTTGCCGATCACGGCTCCTTCCCCATCGAGAGGATTGTAATCGACCTAAACGGCGAAGGAAGGTGGATTGGCAGTGCGGGACACGAAGATGTGCTCAAGTTGACTGATCTCAAGGACGTCTTTGAGGACGAGGATGGCGGTGGCGGTAGCGACCGAGAACTCGATGATTATCCAGATAAGAATGATGAAGGCCAACCGCAGCCTGACAACCTTGCTGGGCCTCCGACGGCCAAGCTGGGAGATGAACCCCAAGATTCTGATTCTGATGCTCCCAAAGAGAAGAAGCGAAAAAGGAAAGGGGGAAAGGATGCATTAGTGGGGAAGAAAAAGAAAGGACGAAATGAGATTGACGCCGAGCCGTCCTTTTTCTCGGGCCTATAGGGATGCACTGACTATCATGGGCCATTGTTGTATGGCTCGCGCCCGGAAGTTCTGGACAGCATATTAAACATGACATGCACTCCCCGATAACCGGCATGATATGATCATTCGTGACTAGGATTGCAATCTTTCTGAGTTTCCAACCTGTGTTTGAATGGCTGTCATTCGCAACATCAACATCAAGTCAAGCGTCATTGCAATTACATCGGAGTCTTCTGTGTAATATGCTGTTATGCTCCCGCGAACACTTTGCCTGTCTATCCTGAAAGACTATTGGTGGCTAAGCTTAGCACTCCCAGTCTCCACCATCATTCTCAATGGACGGGCCTGCGAGTTGAGTGGCCACTATTCGGTGCCATCTCGCCCACGGACGCAGATGTCGGGCATCAGATTACAAGTAAAGCTATTGACACCGAGATCGCGATCCAAAGTTGTGCACTTAGACGACAAGACTAGTAGCTACGAACCAGCGGGGGAAGATGAAGGAACGATATCCCCATTAGCTCCCGGAATCTGCAGAGGTCAGTGAGAGCCCTATAGGATAGGTTGATTGGCAATACAGGTTCGCAGTGCGTGTGTAATTTTCTGAGATGACCAAATGATATCTATTTCCAGCCCCTTTGAAAGGGAACCGCAGGCCAGGAGATAAGCTCGAGTGTTGGACCGGCCGACTGGCCTGGAACAAAGTATGCTCGTCTTATCGCTGTCCTCCCCACACAGATATGCTATCTGGTGTTCCAGCGCGAGAAAACTGTCAGATGTGGGGCCGTGAGGTACACGCCGTCCGAGGATCAAACGCGAGTACAGATAGTCGATACGGTGAGCTGCTCCCGCCCAGAAGAATGAGCGAAGTGGGGTGCGAATAGAGTTTCTGGACAAACACTCCCCCCTGATCATCCCATAGTTCTTACCGGTGGTTGCATGGACGCAATGATGGCCCACAGTAACATACCGTCATCACCTCCCTCTATTCGAATGAGGGTTCGTCAAAAAATGCGGCATGCTCGGACCGATTTATCGCACCGATAGCTTGGGAGCACTCTGGGCCAAGGCCCGATTCCCATCGAAAGGGTCGCGGCAGAATGGATCGGGAGATGGCTAAACAAAACAAGGTAAAACAGCCTCGCCAACTGTGAGACTCGGAAGACAGGGATGGTGATATGGGGACACAATAGACCACGGACTAACCCAGAGGTGAGATGAAAAACGTCAAGACCAGGCACGTCAGAAACACAAAAAGGTCGACACATTGTCCGTGATGGAGGCTAAGCCAGGAAATGGATCAGAACGTCTGATGCGCCGACCAAGAGCGACTCGTAGCGCCTTTTGGCTAGGCGGTCGCACCATTCCAGGATCGAATGTTCTTTTTTCTTCCGTGATACGGTGAGCATGATTCGAAGGCCTTGGTACGACGGAGCGGAATGCGCTGCTGTAGCCATGGATATCCGAGGGGAGAATTCATGCCGGGTGTGGAGCGCCGGGTGGTGGCAGGAGAGTGAAGCCCAGCAAGGGGAGTCCCTACCGGTGCTTTCCACGCTGGGGTGCCCCTGTCAGCAGGTTACGAGCTGATAGAGATTCCGCATCATCGCAACGAAGATCAGATCCGAAATGAGTCGTCGGACCCCGGGCACGGCAAGAACCATTTTTTCCGTGTGGCCGAACGAGAAAATGAGCGGGATATGGCGAGCACCGAAATTGAACTTTGAGAAGGTCCCAAAAGAAGGTTAGGTTCGCTAGTCCATGTGTGGCTGTGCTCCGGGTTGAAGTCACGGATCATCGAGTACTGCCAGCACGACACTACTTACTGCCCGTCTCCAACATGCTCACACGAACTACGGTCGCCTCTGTTCGCCATGCTCGTGGAACTAACCTGTACAACGTCCGAAACTTGTCGGCAAGAGCCTCTGCCATCCTGAGCGCTCTGGACATACCCACCACGACAGAGGTGCCAGGTGTGTATGACGGAACTTGGCGAGGGTCCGGTGACATTCTCGAGAGCGTTTGTCCAACCACCGGCGAGGTCCTGGCACGTGTTCAGTCTGTACGTCTTCTTCATCGCATCATTGCCTCGAGTTGGCTCATTCCGCGAAAGGCCTCGCCACGCGAACTGCACGATGCCTTGGACAAGTCCAAAGAAGCGCATCTCTTTCTCAGGAAGCTACCCGCTCCGCGGCGTGGAGACGTGCTCAGACAACTTCGAGAAGCGCTCGCGGCAAAGGTGAATCGTGTCGTCTGGTGCACGCACCGTGGCTCATCACTTCCGGCACTTTCAGCGTGATGCGCTCGGCGCACTGGTATCCCTCGAGATGGGTAAAATCAAGACAGAAGGAGTTGGTGAAGTACAGGAATTCGTCGATATTGTACAGCGGCGCTTGTCGGGTACCTTCATACTTTGCTGATTCCTTCGGCTCTCCAGTGTGATTATGCTGTCGGTCTTTCGCGGATGATGAATGGCAGGGTTGTGGCTTCGGAACGCCCTGGCCACACCATTCTAGAAGGTTAGCACGATCTCGGTGGTCCTTTCCCCTTTGGTAGTTTCGTTTCGACTGGCTTATCTCTTCCGCCGTATAGTACCGAATCCTCTTGGCGTCGCTGGTGTCTTAACGGCGTTCAACTTCCCTGTCGCAGTTTATGGGTGGTACGTGATTGGAAACATTGCCTTACCCCT
>JBBPKI010000302.1:0-28800 GCA_038089155.1 Nevesoporus exiguus
GTATACAATATCTGAACTTGTTAGTTATATTGCTATCTTTACAGTGGCATTGATCATTCGCTCTCTTCCTCCGCGCGTTTTACCGCGCTGGCGTGCCACTTCTGTGACCAAGGAAAGAGAACGGGGTCCATTAGAGGTTTCCTTCGAGAAGTGTGGTGCTTTGGACCCCATGTCGACCGCGTGTCACGTCAGCTGAAGGGCAGATACGCTTTCTACCGTCGAAGTTGCGGCATGTGGTACAACAACCGGGCCGTGCCCCCAGATGAGACACGTATGTCAGGGACGAACGCGGCAACCCTTTCAGACCCTTCTAAACGGACAACGTGTCCGATCATATGCGCTTATCTGAGTGCCCCGCCCACGTAACAGTGTCTACAATTTGCTCGGAGTGGAGTGAGGTGCGTGTAAAGCTTGATAAGCGCGAAAAAGCGATATACCCCCAAGTCTTCAGGCCTTTAGGCCCCGGGAATGCCGAGGCATTAGCGATCAAGAAAACCTCATCAGGATACCACTGAGCGACACAAATCTGTCGTAGATGGGCCGTCACGACCTGAAGGTCCTTCATCAAAGGTTATTTGCGGTACATTACTGTGATTATGTGGAAATACTGTGACCATATAACGGCCACATCAGATATCTCATAAACATCCCCTGCACGGTCAGGTGGAGTCCAGTATACACCAAGTCAAGCAGCATTTCTTGGCTTGTTGTAACACGCAGAGAGCCCTTATACACTAACTAATTCGTGCCCTCCGAGTGGCTTTCATCTCTTTGATCCGTGAGTATGGCCTTTCGGGTCTGAGGATCCGATGGCCAGCACACCCTGGTTTGAAAGTTACAAACGCGTCGCTGAACCACCCTAGTTGTTCCTTTTGTCTGTCGATTACCCGCCGCATCTTTGGGCTTGGATAGGTTGCACAGGGGTCATTGCTTCCAACACGACAAGGGTATAAACATTGCGTATGGGATCTGAGACAACAGTACGAGGAAAAGCTAAGGGAGAGTGACAACACCTTAATTATGGAACAGATTCTAGTGTAAGTGGTAGCGCCAGGTCAACCTAGAAGTCCAAAAGCTTGTCATGCGTCCTTGTCAACTGCTGCAAGGCACTCTGCGAGTCTTGATAGCATATCTTCCGCGCGCGGATTACGCGGAAAGGATCGACCGTCCCCTTTACTGTAAGGCCCATCGTGGTCAGCCAATTTGCGACCCGAGGCTCACTCACCTAGCTCCCCCGTAAACAACGCGCCACATCAAACCACGTGGCTTGTTCCACCCAAACACCTGTGCCCAGTTCTTCCGCCATCCTAGATCATAGAGCTTCACCGAACGATGAGCGTCTCGTACAAGACGTCTCTGGTTGTATGAGAGTTCGTGTTCCATAGGAGGATCCGAGAGACGAAGTGATACAGGGAGTGGTGGCATATAGCGAAGGAGCAGGAAGGGCGAGAGACTTTCCAGAGTCGTTTGGTTCGTGCTGTTCGCACTTGAGACGAATCACAAACCCATCAGGATAAGTGGACGCTCACGATATGAGGTACATGTGGTATATCGTGAAGGAACCGACAACGGTGGCGAAAACGAAACCAGCAGCAGTCAGGAGAAGTTCGTGAATAGGCGTAGCGTCATCCTCGTGGAAAAGTCAGCAGATTCCATAGAGGTAAACTAGCGGGTGCGCGCGCTCACCGGCACTGAAAGCGGATTCTGGAGTGACCACCAGAATGCATGTGCGGAGACGATGCAAATGTAAGTTGAGAGAAGAGTAACACAGGATATAAAGTGGAAAAATGATGGATAAGTTCTATGGCCCTAGAACAAGATTATTAAGAGCAAGTTGGTCTAATGTCGATTGAGACATACTACGCATTTGCCTCCAAGCCACGGACAATGATGGTCTGATCGATCAGGATTCACGCTATTGCAGACAAGGTATCCATAGCCTACCCATTTTCAATACGCAACGACCACAGAGATTGCAATGGTGCGTGCGTTCCGGCTTTGGGGTCCAACACTTACGACACCATTTAAGAGGGGTCAACTCCCCATCAAAGTCTGGGCTAGCCATGAGAGCCTCTCGCAATCCGAGACTGTCTTCACCTCCTTCTTCTGAGACTCCTTTGGGGAGAGCGACTGGGCCAGGGTCACGGGCCACACAAACAATGAGTGAACAAAATGCAAGGAACGTAAGGGTGTATGAGACGAGCAGATGAACGATAAAACTTGAGGGGGAATGCAGCGTGCGAAGGTAATGATTGACAAGAACGAGGAGCCAGGACGGGTGGGGAGCTGTCATCAACACAACTAGGGCTATCGAAGAAAGTCACATTTGAGCATCGTTTGGTAACGATAGTGGATCGGCGCTCACCACAGAGAGGAAGATAGTGAAACCATTGCTTCGGTGGCTCGTCTGGGTCCTCGTCCAAGCTTTGAGAGTCCGGTCTTGTGTATGTGGAAAAATCGAAGGAGAGGAGTGGCATTGAGTACCGTAGCGACGCCCACGCCTGATCAGCTCGACGAAGACAGGAGTGGGAGAAGTCGAACGCAGTAAAGTGACGGGAGTCCGCAGACTTGGCGGCTGCTCTCACGCGTTGGCGACTTTTCCCATTACAAAGTCGAGTTGACAGCAAGGTCACCCCTGTTGCAGACGCTTCTCCCGTTGACGGACCCACCAGCTGGCCGTCCAGCGTTGTGAGCTATCATGGCTAATGATCGGACCGATGAGCTTCCACTCAAAAGTTACGTGTACGGTCAAGAACTCTCCTACAGTGTTCTCAGACATGCGTGGAATTCCGCAGTCACGAGGACGACTTCTAGTGATACCAATAGCAGCGTTTGCGGGATGTATTTCCACTGGATTTTAATCACAACCCATGCGATGGCCACGAGGACTGCTTCCGACAGCAGTGTGTGCGGACCCTTTGGATGATTATCGCAACCTCTTCTGCCCCTCGGCGATAGATTGTACTCCACGAATTTCGCAGGGCTTTATCACGCCAAGCTGCCATGCCTTCAGTCACTCCAAGAATTTACTCGACCGCATTACACGTCTCCTTGGCTGGTATGCTATGGGGGCTTGACACTGGCGAGTTCCACGAGTACTTATGTATGCGGTTCTTGACGTTTCTGATCGAAGGTTCTATCGGCCCTCTGACCCAAATGGTGCAATTCAGCGACTCCATAGGGCACATTTCATCTGGTCAACTAGGAATTTATGTCGCCTGTATCCTCCTTTCAGCCTCGATTTCCTCTTTATCCAGTGGTCTTGTCGCTGATGTTATCTCCCGCAAGTATGGTATTCTCACTGGTGGATTAATAGTCGCCGTTGGGACCATTCTATCTGCTTCCGCCAACAGTTTCCCTGCACTTATCTGTGCTCGTTTAGTAACGGGGGTTGGGCAAGGCCAATCCATCTCGGTGGTGACAATCTATCTCTGTGAGATCGCCCCCAAAAACGTTCGTGGTACTATAGCTACTATGCTACAGCTCCTCATCACGATTGGTATCGCTGCCGGATACTTCATAGCCTACGGGTCGTCGAGATTGGACAGTAGCTTAGCGTGGCGGATTCCGTTCATCGTTCAAACCTGTGTAGCTGCAGCGCTGTCGGTTGGAATGGCTTTCATACCCTTCTCCCCTCGCTGGCTGGTACAACACGGTCGGGTTCAGCAAGCTCATGATGTCTTGTCAAGACTTCGTCATATGACTGAGCACGTTGACGACGAGCTGAACACTATCAAACGATCTCTAGAAGAGGAGGGCACACAGCAAGCCTCGTTCTCGGAGGTCTTCTCGAAACGCTACATCAGAAGGACCATACTCGGAATATTTCTGATGGCATTTCAAATGCTCTGCGGCGTGCGTGCTTACTTGCCGTTCTCACATTCTTACCGATCTGTTTTCTGTCTGGACCAGATCGATGCTGTGCTATATTATGCTCCCATCCTCTTTACCCAGGCAGGCTTCTCGTCGCAACGTGCATCATTCCTTGCTTCGGGAATTTCGGGGATTATAAATCTAGTGTTCACCATCCCGGCGCAGCTTTTGGTGGACAGATGTGGACGGAGGTATCCCCTAATAGGGGGAGGAATTGCGATCGCTACTTGTTTCTTGGTCATCGGCAGCATATATGCAGCTCATGGCGGAAAGGCAAACGGGGAGGTCTACCTCAATAGTAAACCTTCCCAGTGGGCTGTCATCATCCTAATCTACACCTTTGTCGCCAACTTTGCATGGTCCTGGGCTGTAGTAAGTTTCCGATATTTTCTACCCCAATCCACGAGCTCGACGAGTTCCTTCAAAACAAGGTCATTAAAATATATGCATGCGAGATAGTGCCCACACGCCTCCGAGCAAAGGCATGCGCGTTCCAACAAGTAAGTCATTAATTTCTTCTATGAGGTGTAGTTATTTACGTGCAATATCCGAGCTTGCTAATTGGGTCGTTAACTTCGCAGTGGCGCTGACTGCCCCTCTCTTCCTCCGCACATCCCCAAGCGGCCCTTACTTCTTGTTCGGTGTATCCACATTCTGCGTCACGCTGGTGTGTCTCTTCTGTATGCCCGAAACCAAGGGTAAGAGCCTGGAGGAGATCGAGGTTCTCTTCGAGATGAAAAATAGTGCTCTGAACCCCGTATCAACCGCCTGACTTGGTTAGCTATTCGTTTACATGCTGACGTATAATAGTCAACTGACCCGAGTACAGGTATGATTCTCCGAGTGTATCGATTGAAAATCCCGTCTTCAGGCACGATATCGTTCCCGAAGCACCTCACTGCCAAGTATGAGACACTGTATCACGACATGTATGCCGGTGATGAATGCAACGACCCCTCCTGACGCACAGCATGTATGCCAAGTTATCCTGTCGCCTGCCTCAAGTAAGTAACGATACGCACAATTCTCTCAGTGTGGAGCAAAGCTATATGCAAGTAATGTGATAAGTGTGACAAAGGTGATACCCCCGCAAGAGATTGCCAACTCGAGGAACGACGAGCCTGTGGGTGAGCAATACCCCACTGGGATGCCGGGTATAAATGCAAGCCAGCGTCTGGTTTTCCCCAGTCAGCCCTCTCCACCTCGGACTCAGACCGGTGCTCACCCTCTAAACCAAAGAGTCCTTGTATCCTCGCCCTTCTACCACACAGTAGGGACCTCTCCGTCGACGCGACGCATGTCCGCTGCTGACTTGGACTTCTTGTCCTGTTCTCCTAGTCTTCGTTGATAACCATGGTCGCTGCTCTCGCAACTTCCCCTCTGAAACCTAGGGCGAGGCAAGTCGGCTTCGAGACTGCTGTCACGGCAGTCATCTTTGCACACAAGCTCAAAGTCGCCGTCGCGCGATCTCACTCACGACCGGCTCAGCCGTTTGCGCGTTCGCGTGCCGCGCCCGTGCAGACTACAGCGACGGCGCCGATACCAGTTGCCGTCGCGTAGTGATCGCACGCGGTCTCTTGACGCCTGAACTTCGTGTTGAGGGAAGAGGGGCACTGAATAGACAGCTTTTGTCAAGACGGAGCAGGCACTGCTGGGCAGTTCTGCATTTCTCGACCCTGCGCATGCATATTATAGGATGTTCGGCAGTTCTATGTGCATCTTGTTTCCGACGACCGCATGTACAGTATGTCTAACATGGCTCTCAGAATGAACTCGGAATATCCCACAGTGGGGTAATATTCTTATGTTAAAGGAACCTGAGATGAACGAAGCGGGACGCGGAAAATCACAGTTTAGGCTCTACATATCACAAAACGGTAAACTACCCTGCAGAAACGCGCATGACTCATCTCGCTTCCACACGTCTATGAGACATCTGGTACAATCGCACGGAGGGGTGGTTGCTTCTCCATGTAAGCGGCATTCCGCATCAAAAATTGGTAGTCACTACCGTCGCCCTACGCAAAAACGTTAGAAATCACGAACAGCGGGACAAGAGTGCTGACGAACAATCATAGTACTTGGGAACCCGGGATCGAATGGAAGCGTGCTTTCCACGTATTTCATTTGTTCGGGAGTGAGAACGATTTTCAGCGCCTCGAGGTTGGCCTCCAAGTGTTCTACTTTACGGCCACCAATAATTGGGAACACGTATGGCGTCTTTTGCATGACATATGCAATTGCGACCGAGGTGAGATGTTTTGCACCGACTTCTTTGGCGACCTTGTCCAGCGCACCAGTCATAGCCTTTTCTTGATCGGTCCGCTTCCAATCTGCGTGGAAGAAGGCGCGACCATTCTCGCCTGACTTGGCACGCCGCTCTTCTTCCTCGTCGCTGCGAAGCCTTCCACCCGCGAGTACGCCCCACGGGGCCAACGCCATTCCTATAATACCGTAAATAATCACGCGGTGCCAAAAGCGTTGCGTGGAAGTCCGGACATACCATGGGCCTTGCACATTGGGATGATATCTCGTTCGAAAGAGCGCTCCATGACATTCCACTGGCCTTGGTAGATCACGAACGGCGTCTTGCCGTGATCACGAGCGTATTGGTTTGCCTGGGACACGACCCATGCAGGGGTGTCAGAAATACCCTGGAGGTCAAACGACGTAAGTAATTAAGGATATCAAAGTTGGGTTCGACACACCAAATAGAGCACTTTTCCTTGCTGGACAAGTATATGGAGGCTATTCATCATTTCCTCGATGGAAGTCTCCCAATCCCACCAGTGGACGTAGAGGATGTCGATGTATGTTGTTCTCAGCTTCTTCAGGCTGGCTTCCACGCTAATGTGCATCGACTTGGTATTGTTCCCTGTATATAAGACCTTTTGCTTGATCCCAGTCTCCCCACCCACGAAATTTGTCGTGTACTTTGCGCTTGTATGAGTGCGGCATCAACCGACTAGTGAAGCTACTAACCTTGGTTGCGATGACAAGCTGATCTCTGATGCCACGTTGCTCAGCCCATTCACCGATAAACTCTTCTGAGCTTTGATCTTGGCTGCAACAAAGCATTTACCATGAGTAGCAAAAGGTCTCGCGCGACACTCACTAGTTGTTGGCAGTGTCGATGAAGTTACCGCCTGCCTCATAGAAGGCATCTAGCAATTTAAATGAACTCTCCTTATTCATGCTCCCGAAGCCGATACTATCCCACTTGTCCCCGATGCTCATGGCACCGAGCTGGAGTGGTGACACGTGAATCGAGGCATGAGGCGACAAGACGCGGTACCGTGCAAGACGAGAGGTGGGCTTGGCCGCTGGTACCATTAATGACGACATCGTGCAGTTCTGTGAGCGAGAATGAATGCGAAAGTAAGCTGAGCTCCTAGTTTTCGCTCCTTATGCAAGTGGTCTTTATACCAGTTTGGAGCGTCCTGATTTTGTCATCATTATTGCCACCATCCCTAAAGGACGCGTCATGGGGGGATACAAAGTCTTGGAAATGCTGTGCAAGGTTCAACAAGCTGACCTAGAGCTGATTTGATCATACCCACGTATCGGAACGCACCCCGGCCGCCTGATCTCGAACGCAACTGATTGGAAGGCGAGTCAGGGGCTTGGGAGAACGAAAATACCGATTAGCCAATCGATCAGCCAGCGTGCGCTAGTAGTGCTCACCGCCAGGCCGCATATATGCTGCGAGTCAGAGGACGGTGTAAAGGCTCCAAGCTGTCTGTCACATCAATGTATTGAATTCCTCGGGGCCATTCTCTAGGCAGAACCAAGTTCCCTGGCAATCTGGCGCTGTCAAATATCTTGAAGTTGAAACTTGAAGATGGCGTCTCTGGCACCCGAGACTTACTGTAACATATGGTGCTCAGAAGTGGGAATGGGTTGTCCCACCCTGCAGTTGCTTTGAATGATGCGAACAAATTTCATGGGATGTCTTCTGTATGACGTAGGCGAGCCGGCACGGTACGAGTGAAAAAGGACGCGTAGACACTGCGGCAGTGAGAAATATTAGATAGGCAATCAAATAATTATCCTTCACTGGCAATCTCTCTTCAAACCGGCGAAACAACGCCTCCTCAGGAATCCCTGACGGACAACGTGCCCGATGATCTATACCTGTTCAGAATCTTCAAAAGTTTGGATTGATACGCTTCCCTGCGTCAGAGGAGCGAATGCATCGCACGTCTTACTGGGACGCGATAATACTGATTACAGGACACAAGCTGCGCAGTATAACCCAGTCCAGTGATTCTTGATCACGCACGCGAACAGTACGTTGACAGGAAGACCGCCGTTGAAATTGTCGACATCAACGCGCAAATACTCGGCGACGGACTCACTCGCGCTTCTAGACATTTTCTGAGGGGTGCGGGCCACCGCACGTGTCGTTCCATGAGGCCAACGCACAGGAGCTCTCACCGTCGCAATTCGCTCTCCTTTACACACGACCACCACCATGGCCACCTCTTCCTCGTCCACGCTAGCTAACACACCGCATCCGATGCCCCCGGTGTCTGCAGACCTTGCGACCACCTGGGCCTTCCTCGAGGAGGGTGTAGATCACATCATGACCCAGCCCAGCGACGTCCCCAGCTCTGGCGAGTACATGCATCTCTACACCGCAGTGTACAACTATTGCACGTCCCCGCGCGTGCATGGCACATCTCATAGTGGCCTGGGTGCTATAAACCGTAGTGAGTAACCTTCCACCCGCCTCCCCCAGTGGAAAGATGTCCTTCTCGATAACGACGATGATCGAGCTGACCGCGCCAACGCAGCCGGAGCCAATTTCATGGGCTCTGATTTATATGATAACCTCGCCTGATACTTTGCTACCCACGTAAAGGACCTCAAGGAGGTGAGGACCCGGTCCAGGAGCCTCTCCCTCCCAGTTACCTAACTTGATAGAAACTCTAGCACTCAGACACTCTACAAGACGAGGCTTTCCTGCGGTACTACGCTGACGAGTTGGATAGGTACACAACAGCGGCTGTTTACATCAACCGGTTGTTCAGCTGGCTCAACCGTCACTGGATCAAACACGAGCAGGACCAAGGTCGGAAAGAAGTTTATCCTGTTTATACAGTGCGCAGTTCGTTTCTTTTCCATTCACTGTGTCTTTAACGCATAGGCGTGATCGATTCGATGAATATCTCGTAGCTCGCGCTCGCCCAATGGAAATCCCACTTTTTCGTTCGCCCGGCCAGGCACGGAAAACTGGCTGGTTCTATCCTACGAGTGATCGAACGCCAACGGAATGGCGAGAGGATCGATCAAGGTCTCGCCAAGAAAGTCAAGAAAGCCGTTGGTTCCTTCGTTCCTCTGGGCCTGGGCGAAACTGTCGTCAACAGAGTCTCGGTTTCTAAGGGGCACACTTAGAACCACTATTCCTCGATGCGACCAAAAAGTACTATCAGCGGAAATCAGAAGCATTCCTTGCGAACAATGTTTCCAACATCATGGAGGAGGTTGAGGAACGCATCAGGGAGGAGGAAGATCGTGTAGGCTGTTATCTAGACACGGACACGCGAAAGCTGTTCGCTGGCAAAACATTGGACTCACCGCGAACGTCAAAGAAGCCACTGCCCTCGAGGATATACCTGATCTCTTCGTCTTCGTATATGTGCCTGCAGGATCCCATATCAGTGGCGAATCTAGGGGAAGCGGAGGGACAGCGCGACCACACTTCATAAAAGGTTTTGATCTTTGCCCCGTAGAGATCGCCGAGATCTTCCTTGGTGATGGTGGAGCGAAGCAACGGACATCAGCCGATACAGGCTGGATTACCTGAAGAGCATTGCAGTACTTGTCGAGTTAGTGGATATAAATTCCATGTGTCGTATGCAAACACTTTTATCTACATCAACTCTCCAGGGATGCTTGCGAAGGAGTAACTCGAAGGCGAGTGGACAAAGGAAGATGTCTCGCCAGATATGCCACCATACGCACGAGGAACGCTGCGTTCTGAGCGGTCTGCGAAGTGGGAGCAGAAGAACACTGAACTTGGACTTCTCCTCCTTACAGGTCACTCGTCCGTCCAGTTCATGGCTTTCAGATCTACTTACCGTAGCCCGGCATGCTCTCATGTCACAGGACCTCTACCGAGGAGGAAATAAGCGCATACAGATATGTCATTTCAGACCTTTCTGACCAATCATTTCCTCGCTGGTTTTGGAATTATGGCATTGAGAGACTGCACGGTGGGTATAGTCTAACATGCTGAACGGTTTCCCGTCTCAAATACAACCGTTAGATAAGAAGTTGAAGAACCAAGTGAAAATGGAAACTCTGGCAACAGGAAAAAAAAAACATGATTCTCAGCGACACCTTGGGTAAGCTTCAAGTCGATGCCGTGTCAGGTTGAACCACTGTGGCAGTGTTTCGCGGGTTCCTCCAGGCCCTAGTGCGTTCGTAATAACCGTAAAATAATGTCGTGGGGGACATAAAGACCGACTGCTTGGCAATGACGAAATAAGTGGCACACGAACGTGAAGATCAAGATGCTCATCTTTGCCCACAATTTCTAGGTCTATTGCAATACCAATGCATGCTTCGAGGATGTTGATAATCAAGAACACCAAACAGCCTCTTCCTCAGCCGTCTTCCTGCGGGCAAACACGTGGATATGCGCCAAACCGGGAATACTCTGCAACCTCTGGACAACAGACTCGGCGTGAGTGTCCACAAGGAACAACAGCCCCCCATGAAACGCACCGGAGGGTTGACGAACCACGCGGTTTCCCACTGACTCTCTTTCCACCGTCGTTTCACGAATTCGTGCACCTCCTTCCCTGCGTTCCTTACCATCATCTCTTCCTCTTCACTTCCCTTCGGGGAGAGAATGAGATCGTCCATAGTGACACCCCAGTCGGCCAGCGCCGGGAGACAGGACTTAAGAGAGGGGAGACTCTCGGTGGTATCAGTCGAGCCTGCAAAGCCACAGAGACCGTCCTGCTGGATGCGAGCGTCGATGGCAGGCGGAATTAAGGCAGGGTGGAAGATGGGCACCCGACTCCAAATCAAGGAATGTTCGATTTCGGGGGGGACTTCAGAGGTGTACCGTCAGCAACCGGATGAAACGATCCGTAAACCCACGAAAGTCCGTCGTACCCGAGTAAGGCCAGTCATTTTGTATGATACAAATCGCTTCAGAGTCGAATGGTATATCGGCCTTGAAATATTCGGGGGTTGGGTAGCATTCTTGTTCTCCGTTCGTTGTGATAGCAACAGCTCGATCATCCATGGCAGACGTGAGCAGTGAAAGGGTGTCGGGTTTACCCCACTGCAGGCGATAGTTTAAGAGGTACTTGGCTATACCGCATGGCCAGCTTAGTGAGTACTTCTTCCACTGAAACTGAGCAATCGTGATGCGCGTACTGGCTGATCCATATTCCCTCGTGATTCCAGTGGCCCATTCGTCATATCTGTGCTGTAGCCTCTTATCACGCTTCAACAGGCCGAGGTCCCTTGAAAGGCCGTCACCATGAGAGTGCATAATGGCCCTGAAGATAAGGCATACCCAGAGTTGATGAAAGCCTTCAACTGGAGCCACGTAAATCGTGAGGGGTAATGAACCCGCAGCTCATCCATAGTTGGAGGACCCGAACGAAGGACAGCTTTTTCAATGCCAGGAACGCCAGGAGTCTCGATAGTCATGGTCGTCTACGAAGCTTGAAACCAAAGCCACAAGCCACCGGCTTCTAACTTCCACAGCGGCAAGCCCGGGCCGCACGGCTCTACACCTCCGGTCCGGGCCATAGAAGCTAGCATACTTGCAATGGTTGGAATGCTTCCTGCACCTGGACGGGCCAGGAAAGATATCTCAAGCGCAAATCCAGACCGCAGAGCCTAAGCTGGTCAGTTTGAATGATGGAGGTTGACTAAAAGCACAGATGCAAATGGAGATACACAAAATGAAGAGTACCATATCAGTACGTATGTAGCGGAATTGCTGTCACCCGAGGTCGTGAGTCAAGCTCATGGGTACTACTTTTTAGTTTTGCTCTTCTTGCTGGTTGATGCGTCGCCCTTGTCTTCCACCTTCCGCTTCGTCCCAGGTTTAGTTTCCTTTCCCTTGGTGTCTTTCCCCTTTCCCACTTTGCCTTTATCTCCTTTATCGGCCTTGGGCTCCTTGGACTGGAGGGTAAAGAAGCCATCGAGACGCCCCTGTTGCTTTGCACTGAGAAATTTTTGAAGCTTTTCTGCACCTTTTCGTACGCGTTCTTCACTGCACGAAAATGATATGTCATGACAGTGAATAAGAGTACGAAACGTTCACGAACTTGAATCCCTTTTCCACCACCAAGAATTGCACTAAACCCTCCACATCAGGACCTTTCCATTCGAGCTGTAAAGTCAGCATGTGGGTGCGGTACGCATAACTGATGGAAGTGGGAAATTACCTCAACTTCCGAGGCTGGAAGCACGTCAGGTTTCTCGAACAATTTCTTAGCATCTTGCCAGGGCCACTCCTCTGGAACTTGGATGCCGCCTTTTTTTTTCTTACTGCCCTCCTCATCAGCAACTTTCTCTTCTTTCTCGGCTTGTCTAGATGGAGCAAGAAAGTCAAATGTCTGTAAACCAGTGACCACGGACAACTTGCTTTTCCCGTAGGTGTTCAACTACACCTTCTAACCCATCATATTCTCTTATCAGTTTCAGTGCGCTCTTGGGACCGATGCCCTTGATGGGCTCAAGGTAATCACAACCAAGTAGTATACACAGGTCTATAAACTATGCCCCTGAACGTCAGTATGATCAGGACGGGACCGGAACACTACTCACGCCCGACATATTCATTTCGAGCCCCTGAAGCGCCTTTTCAAGGCTTATTTCTGATATGGGAGCTTTCTTGGCTTCGGAGAACGTGAGATGGCGGTACAAGATCGGGGCAGCGAAAGTGAGAGTATCCATATCTTCCGAGCCGGCTGCGTAAACCTGCCAAAAACGTATCAATGATTGAGTGTCTGATAACATCCACGGTGATCGTGCCTTTCCTCCCCTTGCGAGTTCAGCACACTGGGCCTCCGCTTCTGACGGTGCCTGGCGTAGTCATAAGCTCAACGGCTCGAGAGACAATATAGGAATGACGAACGATGACGACAGGGATGCCCATGAGCCTGAGAAGTTTTTGACATTCTTCATTGTGTTCTCGAGTGACCCGAACTGTTCGCCTCGTGAATTTGTCCACCTCTTCCGCGGTACCCGTCTCTTTGGCCTCTTCGCCGTCAGCCTTTGCTTCCTCTCTCCTTTCAAAGCGTTTTGCGAGCTACGCGTGCAGGTTTGTCAACAAGGGCTGTTAGATGTGTCCCTGTCCCTACTCACCACGCCCGACTTCAACTCTGGTGGCCGCCCGTCAAACACGTAGGCGGGTTTAATGCCGTTCTCCACGATGCGGATCGTTCGGTAAAAGAAGCCCATGAGATGACTCGTCGTCTCGCCAGCCTCATTAGTGAGCATCTCGCCGTCCCTTTGCCGTACGGCAATGAGGAACTGGTAGATCGACATGGACGCGTCGATGGCGACCTTGCGGCCGAAGAGCGTCTTAATGTCGTGTTCCACGATGGCCCTGGGTGCATGTTCTGAGAGAAGTGCGGTGAGTCCCTTGATACCCATAATCGTGGATGATGTCGGTTATACGTGGACGTCGTGCCTAACGATGAGCAACGGATGTGACAGTATACGCGTGACAACACGTGACGTCAGCGCGTCCAGCCTTTCTGGGGCACCGCCACTGGCTCCGGCGACTTGGATGTCGACGTTCTGGTTGCACTGGTCTTTGCCAGAGGTGAGAATTTCTGAATGAATGTCAGCACAGGAATGAGAACATCTGATACAGAAAGTCGTCAGGCGAGTTGCAGACAGTGTGCAATGAAACGCCCACTGTTGCTGCGTAGCAAGGCAGCTTGATAGCGATGATCGAGGGTACAGAGACACTCGATTTGGCCCTTCCTCTCACGCCGACCAGGCTCCCGGTATTCTTCTCGTTTTCTTGGGCTCGTTTTAGTCAATGCAAATTTGATAACCCGCAGACATACGACGCCCGCGATAGCGTCTTGACAAATCTGGTCTTTGTTTCACCAGCCACGTTGTTGTGTAGGTTTGTCAGACTCCCCTGGAATGTAGCCCTCGTTTTCCATCCATCACGGATCTTTGGATACGGCGCGCTCGCTTGAGCAGCGTCGTGGAGGAACTACGACGATTCCTTGATGCGTGATCGATGACTTTCTGCATTGCTCACGGCGCGATTGCCAGTGTGTACGCGCGTATGTTCCAATCCCTCGTCGCCGCTACGGTGATATGACGGAACTACGGCCCACCCAGTATAAAAACAACCTGATTCCACCGAGTTCCACATCCAATACTCTCAGCGACATCCATCTTCTGCTCTTCTAACACCAGATCACTGTATCCACCATGTCGATTATGCCAGCAGCAGCAAAGCCAGATTCCCGTCTGGCTCGATACCGTGTCCTGTCGCCCCATGCCTCGATTCACGTTTCCCCATTCCAGCTCGGCGGTATGAGCATCGGAGACAAGTGGGAGCAATTTGGTATGGGAGGTATGAATAAGGAGAGCTCCTTTAAGCTCCTCGATGCGTTCTATGACGCTGGTGGCAACTTTATCGACACCGCCAACGGCTAGTAAGTGCCACACTCAGATGGCCCTCTCGGACTGTATTGATCATCCCGAACTAGCCAAGATCAGAGCTCGGAGGAGTTTATTGGCGAATGGGCTGAGCAACGTGGCATCAGAGATCAGCTTGTTCTCGCGACCAAAGTGAGTATACAGGTCTATGAAACTTTCAGCAGCTCGGTACTCACCCTGAAACAAGTACTCTACCAACTATGTGCGCAGAGAGACGGGAATCAAGCAACAAGTACTGTATGCCGGAAACAGCGTGAAAACAATGAGCGTCAGCGTAGATGCCAGCTTGAGGAAGCTCAGGACTACATACATCGATATCCTCTACGTCCACTGGTGGGACTGGGACACCTCGATCGAGGAGATAATGAACGGTCTCCATAACCTCGTTCAACAAGGCAAAGTCCTTTACCTTGTGAGTACTGAATATTTCGTGCCCGCTCTGCGAGTGGTTCAATTGCTGATTCCTTTTTTTTTTCCAAGGGAATTTCCGATACCCCTGCATGGGTTGTGTCCCAAGCAAACCAGTACGCCCGTGATCATGGGAAGACGCCCTTCGTGATCTACCAAGGTCAATGGAACGTTATGGAGCGCTCTTTCGAGCGCGAGATCATCCCCATGGCTAGAGCTCACGGTAGGCCAAGATTTTTGAGCACGCCTTGCCATTGCATACTCATGTAATCGACAGGCATGGCTTTGGCTCCATGGCAAGTATTGGCAGCCGGGAAGTTCCGCACCGACGAGGAGGAAGAGCAACGTCTCAAGTCGGGCGAGAACGGCCGCACAGCTTTCTCCCCAGAATGGAAGCGAAACGAGAAAGAAAGGAAGATTAGTGCTGCATTAGAGAAGGTCGCCAAAGAAGTCGGTGCAAAGCACATCACTGCGGTCGCGATCGCATACGTCATGCAGAAGACGCCCTATGTGTTCCCTATCATTGGTGGTCGCAAGGTGGAACACTTGCAGGCTAACCTTGAAGCGCTCGAGATCGTTCTCACCCCCGAGCACATCAAGTACTTGGAGAGCGTCATTCCATTTGACCCTGGCTTCCCATACACGATGATTGTCAGTGCTTCATTTTTTTTTTAAGTTCGTCCACTCCTCTTGTCTAACCATTCCTTGTCTGCAGGGAAATGGAAGCGAGTACAACATGTTGCTCAAGAACGCTGGTTACATGGAGAAGCAACCTCCTCTCCGGGCGGTCTTGCCGGACAAATCCTGAGTTTGAGACTCTAGACTGGTCAAGGAATTCGTCGTGCAGGACTTTACCATTTGTTCTAGTAAAACCCTTCAAGCGCAAGTTTTGATGTATATACATAGACTGTAGTATCGAACCACCCGTGTTTTACTGTTCAGTTTACCCCGGCCCGAGCGATAAGATGTTCAGGGGCAGATGGCTTGAAATGGACAATGTAGCCGAGTCTGTCACTTCGACTTGTCTCTCACCTGGATGTTCTCCTGCAGAGGTCTCCGTCCGAGAGTTCGTAGCTCACATTTCGCATTCTCGAGGCCGGCTGTACTCCCCGTCCGACGACGACACAATGCGACACAGAGCACCGACAAACCATTCTATGTCACCACGCCCATATTTTACCCCAACGCGCGTGAGCTCAGCCCGCCCTTCTCCCCGGACTCACCCGCTGACGCATCTTCGCGCGCAAGGCCCGCACATCGGCCACCTCCACTCGCTCGTCACCGGAGACATCATCGCGCGATTCCAGCGCATCTTGAACCCCGCTCGTCCGGTGGTGTTCCTCACCGGCACGGACGAGCACGGCCTTAAGATGCAGCAAGCGGCCGAAGCCAAGGGCGTCGACCCGCTTGCGTGGTGCGACGTCATATCCACCGAGTTCCGTGTGTGTCCCCTCCTTTTTTGCTTGTGTCGTGTTGTGCTCAACGGTGACTCGTAGAAACTCGGCAAGCGAGCGAACATTAGCGGGACCGTGTTCATGCGCACGACGCAGCGCCAGCACCGCGAGGCCGTGGAACACGTCTGGGTAAGTTTCGTTAGGGGCCTGTAGGCGCCGTTGCTCACCCGCGTTCCCTTCTGGTGTCTCGCGTCTCGTGCAGCGCGCGCTCGCGGATCAAGGGCTTATCTACAAAGATACATACGAGGGGTACTACTCCACCACGGACGAGTGCTTCTATCCCTCCTCTCGCGTCGCGCCTCACCCGACGCGGCCCAACACCAAAGTCGCGACCGAGACGGGTTCTGTCGTGGAATGGTCCAGCGAGGTTAATTACAAGTTCCGTCTGTCCAAGTTTCGTGAGGTTCTGCTCGCGCACTACACTGCTGCCGCCGAGCGCAGCGCTCTGGCCGAGGACGGACGCGCGTCACGTGGCGTACACCCGGACGTCTACCAGAATGCGGTGATTCAGGACTTGAAGGAGCCGCTCGAGGACTTGTCGATATCGAGGCCGAGGGATAGGATTGGGTGGGGGATCCCCGTTCCTGGGGACGAGAGTCAGACGGTGTACGTCTGGTTCGATGCCTTGTTGGTGTATTTGAGTGGGGTAGGGTATCCCGCGGCTGGGACGGTGGCATGGCCCCCAGATGTGCAGGTCGTTGGCAAGGACATTGTCCGGTGCGTCTGGAGCGGGCTGGTGGTTGCGTTTTTGATCTTGACGCGTGCCAAGGTTCCATGCAATCTACCTTCCTGCCATCCTCCAGGCTATGAACCTGGCGATGCCGAAGACGCTGTTGACCCATGCCCATTGGACTGCGGGACAAAAGAAGATGTCCAAGTCGCTCGGAAATGTGGCTGATCCCATGGCTGCAATGGACGATTATGGGGTAGACACTGTTCGCTTTTACTTAGCGCGTGTAGGAGGGAGATTCCGAGATGACGTCGGTAAGATTCGTGATGGGCCGCTCCATTGGAAAGTTGATACCATATTCTGCTTCATAGATTGGTCCGAGGAGCAGCTCCGGAAACATGCAGACGAAATACGGAATTCACTCGGAAACTATTTCCTTCGGGTAACGTCGAACGCTATCAAGAGGCGAGCTGCAAAGACAGTGGCGACATCTACTAGTCCGCTGTTGTTTCGTGATCTGTTCTCTAGACAATTCCCTAGCTTGCACTTTCCGGACGCTTCGATCAGTTCGTTGGACCTCGAGACCTGCAGGCTATCAACCAATGAAGAGTTGTTGGCCTTGCTTGACGACCTCGGTGCACGGGTCTCGCGCTCCATGAGAAACCTCGAAGTGGCAGATGCGCTTCATGCGATCGTGTTGGTTCTGCGACACGTGCGTTGCTTTCGACTTTCGACTGTCGTCGTGACTGAGCGGCGATCCTACAGGCGAACGGACTCTTGACGACGCTCGAACCCTGGTCGAACGTGAACCCACCACACGTAGCTTTGTCGTGTTACCTCACCTCCCTCGAGACTCTTCGTATAACGGGGATTCTCCTCCATCCGTTTGTCCCGCGCACAAGCGAGAAGCTACTCGATGCATTGAATGTTCCAGCAGCTGAGAGGAGCATGGAGTACGCACGTGTCGCGAAAGGCCAGGTAGGTGGAGACGTGGTCACGGACGTGAGGGGTGTCAAGTTGTTTGACGTGCCCACCAAAAAGAGTTCACCGGAAAGCTGAGTTCTTTCGGTTCGTTACGGCGAATATACCTTGCATACATATCATACATTGTACGAGAACACGAACATCCCATCTCTGCTTGCGCGATCCTTTTGTGAATGCGTCTGCATCCAAGGTATGCTGGCTTGGGGTGTCCGATGATCTCATGATTTCAATTGGAGCTGCATCTTGTCAACCACGATCTTGACGATGTCTTTCCACTCTGTCATCGCTCCTAGACCTGTAAGGGGTCAGTAGGTGCAACCGAGGGTACTGATAAACCACACACCAACGTCCCCGCATGCGAGTCCTTTTCCAATTGGCCCCACGACGTTGTACTTGACGACCTCTCGCACGATGCGGAGGTGCTGTGCCGTGAGGGGGTGCTCATACATGAGGGTGTTCATCGCGGGAAAGACGTACGTCGGTGTCGTCGGAGCGAGCGCGCGAAGCAAGGACGTCTAGCGCATCACCCGAGTACGAACGGCAAGATCTGAACGAGAGCAAACGACGCTACTCACGACGAGGTTGTCGCACAGGCCTGCTGCGATCTTTGCGAGAGTGTTGGCGGAGCAGGGGGCGACGAGGACGATGTCTGCCCAGCGCCGGAGTTCGATGTGGAGGATTGGATCGCCGACGGTGTATGTGTCCTGTAGGGGGTGTTCCCAAGCTCGGGTTGGAGGGGGAACGAGAGGGGCGCACCGACCACTCGTCGTCGTCGGTCCAGACATGGGCCCCGGCGTGTTGGACGTCTGCAGGGTCGAAGAAGGCGAGGGACCGTTTGGTGGCAACGATTTGGACTTTGACGTTGCTATACTGCGAGGGTCAACGTGCCTGCGATGCGTGGTCCATCCAAGGGGCGATACCGACTTTGAAGAGCTCGCGTACGATCAGAGGGGCCTTGATAGACGCGACGCTGCCAGTGGTGATGAAGAGGACGTGGGTGTGGTCGGGCGATCGTTCGAGCTCAGCGATGAACTGGCGGGCCATGAGGGTATGTCGCAAGGTATCCCGTAGTAAGCACCACTATAATACAGCACTAGGTACAATAGAGTCATCCCTCCAAGATGCCCATCTCTCTCCACTTGTCCCACAGCAATCCGATCCCGACGGACGCGTTGGAGGCACCCTTGACGTCCTTGATGTCCAGCAGCTCGTATTCTCTCCCAAACGCCAAAAAGTGGGCAAAGAGGGAGTTAAAGTGGGGCTCAGAGCGGAGATGAAGGATTTGTGGGTAATGGGCGTGGTATATGTGGGCAAAGACGCGGAGGAGTTGGCGGTAGACATGCTTGATGGTCGCGGGGAAGCTCTGGGGAAAGTCGTGGCCTGGGGTGGAGTGGGTCAGATTGAAGTAATCGCTGGTTTGTGGAGCCTTACCAGACTTGGTGGGGAAGGCGTTTTCGTCGTCGAGCAGGTTCTGGACCCAAGTCATGACGTAGTCAATATACGTTGGTGCAGCGAGGTTGACGCTCCTTCGATCCTGATTGATCCAGGTGTAGGTGAGGCTGGCAGGACAAACACGGTCAGCAGATGCACGGCGAGAGCGCGGTGGACGCGTACTTTGGGCCAGCCGACATGGCAGGACACGAGTGTTGGGTGCAGCACTCGGAAATGACCCCATAGAACTCATTGAGGTTGGTGTAAAAGTCAAACACTGCGGCACGATCACTGACTGCGATCAGAGCGTGACGAGGGTCCACGAACCGTTGACGGCGACCCATTCCATGATGTCGACGTACTTTGGGAGGACGACGATCGTCTTGAAGTTGCCCTTGACCAGGGCAGCTTCGACAAAGGGACTGCAGAGATAGAGTGGCTTTGAAGGTGCTGGACTGGCAGGGGACGCGGGGAGGGGCGGGGGAGGCATATCGGGGTAAGCGGACGATGTCGGCGTCGGGGACCGTTTTTGGCCGCGCTGGTTGCGCGACATGGAGCGCCTGTCGTCGCGATGAGCAGCGGCGCGCCACGCCCAACCGACGCGAAACTCACCCGATCGAGTTGAAGAAGGACATGGTCGTTGGCGGTGAAAAAAACAAACACCGAGCAGACAATCTCCATTTCTTACCAAAAAAGGAAATCATGTTATCGGACGAAATAACGTGGGAACTTTAGTGGACAAAGAGTTTTTGTGCCGAGACACGCGCCGGCCTGAACGAGGACGACGTCGAGCGATGGTCAAAACACGTCGCAAGTCAAAGGCCGTCGTCGCCGCCGCCGCCGAGCACGATCTCGAGACAGCATCCACACAGGGCACGGAGGACCTCGCCGCCTCTGCCCCCTTCCTTGTCCCCATCCCGTCCGACCTTGACCTTGACACCCTTTCCCACATCCTCCCAGATGTCTCCTTTGCAAAACCCGACCCAGAGACCGTCCTCGCCGTGTACAGGCTCTTGCTCGCACAAGTAGCAGACCAAGACGACACCCGGCGCGACTTGGACGAGCTCAGAGCAGAGATTGGCCGCAAGGACGTAGAGCTTGACCAGGCCATCCAAGACGGTGAGACGAAAACAAAAGACCTCGAGGACGCACTCGAGACCATCAAAAAGGACGTGAGCGCCGTCAGGGAAGAGCGCGACCAGCTTGGTGCGTCTCCACTCACGTGTCCTGCGTCTCATGCACATGCCTTTCTCTAGTCGCGTCGAACAAAGATTTGGAGACGCGTATATCCTCGTTCACCAGCTCGCAGTCGTCATCGGTGTCAGACCTCGACCACCTCCGAGTCCGTGTCGAAGAAACCGAAAGGGAAAAGCGCGATCTCATCGGTGTGGTGAGCAGACTCAAGGAAGACACGGCTCAGCGCGATGGTGCATCGATTGGGTTGAGTCTCTGTACATTCGACTGACCCTTTTGCCACAGAGGAAGTCCAAAACCTACGGTCGAGCCTTCGCCAGGCTCGTCAAGACCACCAATCCCTTGAAACTCAAGTTCGCGAACTGCGCTCCGCCGAGACCTCGACCAAGGTAGATCTTCTCCTGTTCCATGACAATACGCAATTGACCCCCATTGTCAGTTCAAGCTCGACACGCTCTCTCAACAACTCTCCCTCTCCCAATCCGAGGTTGAGCGTGTGAACACAGAGTTGACCGCCAAGTCGGAAGAGTATGCCAGCTACCGACGTACCAAGCATGCCGAATTCATCCAACTACAATCAGCACACGACTCGCTAACCCAAAAGCACGCTCTGACTGAAAGTTCTCTTCGAGCCATGCAGTCCGCGCAGACAGCATCAACTCAGCAGCTGACTCAGGCACTCTCCAAAGTACAGGACTTGCAAGGGCAGATTGCTGAACAGGAGGCAGCATTTACAGCCGAGGTCTCTGGCTTGAAGAGGCTGGTAACGATCATGGAAGAGAGGGAGAAGCAAGCAAAGGACATCGTGGAAAGTATCGAGCACGAGTGGGCGACTGTGGGTGATCGTGCCGAACAACGGGAGGCTACGCTGAGGGCAGAAACCGAGAAAGAGCGTCGGGCTCGGGAAGAAGTCGAAAAGAGGTTGGAGCAATTGGAGACCGTTCTAGAAAGGATGCACCGTGGTGAACTTCCAGCTGTTGGTCGCGATAATTCTGTTCCTGCTACCCCTGGACGCGCTTCCAGCCACGACGCTGCCAACGCAATGCTCGGTCTGAGTCCGACAGTGGCGATGGCCAGCAGGGTGCAAAAGAGTGGCAAGACGTTCACACAGGTCTACGCAGACTACGTGCGCCTCGAAGAAGAGTACGCGAAGAAATGCGCCGAGTATGATCACATGGATAGGACACTCTCGGACGTTCTTGCTCAGATAGAGGAACGGGTAAGAGGCATTCTGCGGTCCTACAAGCTTTCGCTTACCGTGCTACTAGGCTCCTGTCCTGGCACAACAGCGTGAGGAATACGAACGCCTCAGGGAAGAATCCACACAACTTGCCAATCAACTTTCGACGGCTCTCGCCGAACGCGATGCCAATGCTACTTCCTTCCTTGAGATGGCACAGAAGTTCAAGAAGTCCAACCAAGAGACCGACCTTTTCCAGCATCAGCTCACAGACCTAGGCCGACAGGTTCAGGCTCTTCTCAAAGAGCTCGGGCGACGAACCGATCCTTCGATTCCCTCGGATGAGGAACTGGATGAAATGTCACCTTTACCTGCCGATAACATTGACGCTGTCATCACGAACAACCTTGTTCTCTTCCGCTCGATTCCATCCCTTCAAGAGCAGAACCAAAAGTTGCTCAAAATCGTTCGTGAACTTGGCGCAAAGATGGAGGCTGAGGAACGTGAATACCGCGAGGCGCTCGAGAAGGAGCAGAGCGAGGCCGTTCGCGAAGCGCACGAAGCCATCCAAGACTTGGCGGCCCAGCTTGAACGACAGAAGAGGAGTAGCGAAGCTACTATCCAGGCGTACATGAAAGAAAGGGACACGCTCAAGGCGATGCTCGTTCGTGCTGAACGCGTGTCGGCGCGTGTCAGCATCAATGGCGACGTCAATGGTGCCACACCCGCTCCTCCGAGTGATTTGGTCGCGGAGTTGCAGGATGTCCAAGCGCAGTTCGAGTCGTACAAGGTGGAGATGGGTATGGACGCTGAGAAGCTGCGGGAAGATTTGACTCAGGCACAAAGGCAACTTGGTCAGGCCAACGCATCGTTTGCAAAGGCTGCCGCCAAGATCGAGTTCCTCGATGGTAAGTCGAATTCGGTGCACAGGATACTTGTTCGTTCATATTTGCACTAGAGCGTCACCGCATGACTCAGGAACAACTGAGCATGCAAAGTCGGGATCTGGATACCTTGACGTTGCGGAATCAGCAACTCTATGACCAACAGACACGCCTTGACATTGACCGTCAACGCGTCATGGATGAACTGGCCGTCACCAAGAGCGACCTTGATCAGCTTCGTAACGAGGTTGCCAACTTCCGAGCAGAAAAGAGGGTCCTGGAGGTTAGCCCTGATACCATAAAGGTCGTATGGCTCAAATACTGATACCAATTTCATTAGAGCGTTCAAGATCGACTGATGGAGGAAAACAAGAACCTGACTGCAGAGCGCTCACAGCTCTCCGATCTCATGACCAACGTTCAGAGAATGCACAACGATCTGGAACGATCTGGAGAGAATGATCGTAGGCGACTCGAGACGCAGGTGCAAATGATGGAGAACCAGACGTGAGTTTTTATACACTGTTTGAAGTTTTGCTCACTCGTTTTGCATGCAGACAAGATTTGAAGTTGCAACTGAGCCAAGAACGCGAAACTGTCAGACATGTCACGCTTCAGAAGGATATCGACATTAAGGAAGTTCAGTCGCGCTTGGATAAGACAGTATGTTACTACGCCCCTATTGAAAGCTCTGCGTGTACTTATTTGATACTCTCAGACCGAACATCTTTCTCAGGCACGAGAGTCCCTCGTCGGGGCTGAGACTAGCAAAAAGCATCTCCAAGAACGGGTAGATGAGCTTGCACGGCAACTTCAAGGTAATGCGGAGAAACTCGCTGTCTATGAAAGAAGGCCGACTGGTTCAGGCGCTGCCGCTCCTGCGCCCGATCCAGACCTGCCCCGTGAACAACAGCTCGAGCAAGAGGTCGCAGGCCTTCGGTATGTTTCACGCCATGTACAGGCTATCGCGTACTCATGGGTATTTTGTTCAGCGCACAGCTCAAGGTTGCCCAAGTCGACCTTGCTGCCGCTCGTAGCCACATGCAGCAATTCCAGGAGATTAGTCAGGCGAACGAAGCTGCGCTTGCCGCACTCAACACCACTCACGATGAATACAGAGCGGACTCCGAGGCCCGGCTTGCCAGACACGAAGTATGGTATTATACTACCCAACTCTGTTCTTGTCATCCTCATGGTCTCCTTCAGCTCGAATACAAGTCACTCGAAGGGAAGCTACAGTCCGTTCAGCAAGACCTTCAACAGTGGACGAACAAGTTCAACGACCTCCAGAAGACGTTGGAGACGGAGCGTGCTGCATGGGCAAATGACAAGAAGACGCTTGAAGATACGATTGTGGACATGACCACCTCAGAGAGACACTCTGAGAGTGATCGAGCGACTCACGAACGCGAAGTCCGCGCCTTGGAAGAGCGTGCGGTGGTAAGCATGTTTCTCAGTAAAAGGTCGTCCTGCTGAGAGATGTCGATAGGCCGCAGAAGATAGATATTCGCGAGAGGTCGTAGCACACGCGGAGTCTTTCAAGACGATCGAAACCCTCAAGCAGCAACTCGGCACTTCACAGGCCGTGTCACGCCAGAACCAGGCGGAGACCGCTAACGCCCAGGCCAAACTCGGAGCTTCAGAAGCAAGCTGGAAGCAACAAAAGGAGGCCTTGGACAAGGAGATTACAGACCTCAATGCACGGTGAGGGAATTGAATCGTGCGAGTTTTCAGCTTAATGGTCCCTTGTTACAGGTGCAAGGATCTGGCCGCTCAGAATACGCTCCTGTATCAGCATCTTGACAGCGTCAGCTCTCAAGCTGCACGTATCCGTCAGGTTGCGGATTCAGCTGCGGAGAGCACCAATGGCGAGGCTGCTGTGCTCGGTGATGCAGACACGAAGTTCTCCGAATTGCGTTCTGTGGTAGCATACCTCCGAAAGGAGAAGGAAATTGTCGATCTCCAGCTCGAGCTTGGCAAGCAAGAGAACATTCGGCTCAAGACTCAGCTCGATCACTTAAATCAGGGCTTGCAGGACGTTCGTAAGACGCTTTCAGAGGTGGGTGACAGTCGAGACAGTCCCCGCCTGCCTTGCTGAGGTTCTATTTGTAGGAGCGAGAGCGCGCAGTCCAAGCGGCTACGTCGGACGCGCAGCACGCCGAGATGTTGGAGCGGATCAACCAACTCAATCTACTCCGCGAGAGCAACACGACCCTCCGTACCGACTGCGAAACATACTCGAAGCGCTCGCGCGAACTGGACACCAAACTCAAGGCCCTTTCTTCTGAACTCGAACCTGCTAAGGAACAAGCCCGTGTTGCGCGTGCCGAGCTTCAGGCCCGCGATGCCCAAATCGCACTTCTGGAGACTGAGAGCAAGCGCTGGCAAGAGCGCAATGCGCAGCTATTGAGCAAGGTTCGCTCCTGCTAATTCGGCATCTCGTTTATTAACCCTTTCATAGTACGATCGTATCGACCCCGCCGACCTTCAAACATTGAAGGAAGAAATCGAAAACTTGAAAACCCAAAAGGTCGATTTGGAGAAGCGTCTCACCGAGCACGATGCCAAGGACTCGGAGGACGCTAACAAGGTGAGCGTTGCAGCTCTACCCTGTTTCGAATCCACTGGAACTTTGCCTCGCAGATGGCAACCCATGAAGAAAATATGCGCAAGTTGAGGAGCATGAACAACAACCTCAAACAACAACTCGGCGCTTCAAACGGCGAGAAATCGAGTTTGAATCGGACGCTCGCTGAGTTGCAGGCAGAGCTCAAAACCGTGGTCTCCGAGCGGGATTCACTTCGCAGTAATGCTGGGACTGGCGTGGAGGCGTCCAAAGAACTCACGAGTCAATTGGAGTCGTTACGTCAAGAAAAGGCTGCATTGGAGAAGGCACTGGCGGACGAGAAGGCTTCCAAGACTGCTGCAACACAGGCTACCTCTTCACCAGACCAATCCTCTCTTATCGTGAGTACACATATGTGTACCTCGTCTTCCATTCCCTCACCGCTCTACAGGAGAGTTTGCGGTCTGAGAGAGATAAATTACTTACTGAAAAGGAGAGCTGGAGCAAAGCTGCTGCTGCTGGGGACTCATCCGACGCTGTCAAAGCTCTGATGGAAACAGAAAAAGCGGAGCTCACGAAGGCGCGTGACGAGGCCCTTGAGCGTTTGAAAGTATGCAAACACTTTGTCAGAACTGTCGTGATTGCTGACGTATTAATTGTCCAGGCTGCTGAGGAACGCGCGAACAAGGTAATCGATGATGTTAGAAATCTCAAACAGTCGAACGTAAGATGGATGCTTCACCCCTTCAAGCAAGAGTCTGACAACACCCATAGGATAAGTTCCGGGCCCGAGTGTCCGAGATGCAGCGGACGCGAGAATCAGCAATAGCGTCGGCTGTTGAGAAAGCCAAGAACGAGATTACCACTGTTTCAGCTACTGCTCCGACCACGGAGGAAGTGACGAAAAAACATGCCCAAGAGATGGAAGCTCTCCGCGCAGAGCACAAGGCAACGCTCAAAAGCGCCGTCGAGTCCGCCGCTGTCGCTGCTAAGGCGGAAACGAGTAACGCCCCGCCTAACGACGCAGCACAGGCCGCAATTCAAGTCGCTATCGCTGATCACGACAAGAAAATACAGGCCAAACATGCCGAAGAGATTGCTGCCGCCGTGGAACGGGGCCGAATGGAACAGGCTGCCAAGGGTAAACTCAAGGACGCACAGCTCGTACGGTCGCAGGCCAAGCTCAAGGATCTGGAAGCGCAAGTGTTGGAATGGCGCAAGGCTGGACTGATACCTGATGCGACCGCTGCCGGGGCACCCACTGTCACAGTACCTGCTACTCCCGCTGCTGCCGCTGCGCCCACTACACCTACCACACCTGTTACTTCGACGTCAAAGGTCCCCGCTCCTGCAGCTCCAGCTCGCCCCACTCCAGTGGCATCTGCCGCTGCCTCGGCCCCTACCCGTGCTCCCCCCGCAGCTTCGACATCGGCTCCCGCAGCCACCCCCGCCGCGCTTCCCTCATCCGCCAGCGCAGGCCCAGTACGCAGAGCGCTCGGCGGCGCTGTCCCTTTGGGCACGACTGATGGCGCCGGACGAGGACGAGGCGCACCCCGCGGACGCGGCCGTGGACTCAGCATACGCGGTGCTGCCCCCGGCCACGGTCAAGGCGCCAGTGCCGGTGCCGGTTCTTCGTCGGCTGCAACCACCGCAGGGTCGTCGATGCCCGTCGGCGTGCAGATCATGGGCGCGGCTAACAAGCGTGGACGGGAGGACGAAACCCAATCGGACGACTCGCTCGCGAAGCGGCTGAAACCCGCTGCGGGCGAGGGTCAAGGAATCACCGCTTCTGCTGCCGCTGCCGGCGTAGGTGCTGGTGCAGGCGGCGGCGCTGCGCAAAACGCTGCTGGAGGGGGTAAAGCCCCCGTGGCGATTCGACGGCCGCCACCGCCATAGTTTCGTCGGGTCGCAGTCTCGTAGTCTCGTAATCATTGGCATACTACTGCATCCTTTGTCTGACTTGTTCATTGACATTTTTGCTTGCATCCTGTATCATTATACATGCGTTTCTTTTCCACGTATCGTACGCACGATGTTTTCAAGGGTTATCTGGAGCATCAACGCATAAGAAATGAATAAAGTTCGACAACGCGTGACTAGGCTCGCAAACCCTGGAGAACAACGTCGGTCACAAACGAGGTTTTCGGCGCCAGTAGACCACACTGGGCCTCTTGTCATCATTTCGCTCACATCTTGTACCGTCCAATCGTACACTCATCATGTACCACATCTAGTTTTCACGTTTCTTTAGACTTGAGAATATTCAATGTTCGACGGCGTACGACTAGACATAAGCAATTATAATAAGACTTAATAAAACTAGGACGCATAGAGTGAATGCGAAGAGAAAAAAAGACTTTCCGCAAACCAGGCGGGCGAGACGTAGGACAACGTAGCAGGGACGTCACAGAAGACGGCGTAACTAGGACGAACGTAAACGAGGTGAGTAACGAGAGCTCGTTGCGAGGATGGCATCAACGGGTAAGGTTGGGGGTCCAATGGGAGGGAGGAATATCCAAGAAAATGGCGCTGTTTGATGTTTATGGATGGTCGATAGCAATAGATAGTAGCAGATGGACTGGATGGACGTGTGTAGAATGATGAATGGGCAGGGTATGAATGTCAATGGTTTTTGGATGTAGGGATAGACAATATGAAGACAGGCTGAAACCGAGAGGTGTCAATATGTTGACCAAGACATGCAAAAAGCATAGAAAGCATAGATTCGGACAGGCATTAGAACGAAGAGAGATGATAGATGGTAAAATGGGAAAGTCCGGAAGGTCGAGGTGGTACGGCAGGCAGTGGAAGACGACAGATCGGACGGCAGTGATCAAGCGACGATGGTCCGCGACATCCTTCTCGAGGTTGCCTTCCCAGGGACCATAGCCTTGATTGCGCGGCGGACAAAAGTAGGCTTGTTTTCGTCCTTGCAAGCACGGGAGGAGCTTGTGTTCGCGCCTTGACCAGGAGTGACGAACCCAAGTTCGTCGACAGATGTCGATCGGCGCCAGGCGTCTTCGTTAGAGATGGGTACGGGCATCGGTCGTTTATTCGTTCCGAATGCGCCAAATCCACGGGCGTGACTAGCCTTGGCATGCTCTGCAGTGTTCATGGTGTTATGCACAGATTTAAGGTTGTCCGACTGATAACCTTTCCCGACACGTTTCACACCTGACGCGGTCATCAGGAGTCGGTCATAAACACCCTCCCCGTGTTGTCTATCAGGAGACTCGAGAGTAGCCCGTTCGCCAGACTTGCGGGGAGGGTAAGGATCGACATGGTGGGGTGACGAATTCAAATCATTAAATCGAGTCAAACAACCACGGGTCGTTTCAGGTGCCGCCATAGAATCCTCTGTGCACCTCGGCGAAAGAGGGGGTGCAACGAAGAGACTTTTGTCGAAAACAGCTGACAACCTGGGTGAAGGAGAGGACACGGGAGCTAAATACGCAAAGAATCCGTTTAATGCACGACTCTTAGTTGACTCG
>JBBPKI010000303.1:0-28767 GCA_038089155.1 Nevesoporus exiguus
ATATGCTCAGGACATCTCTAATCCATAGTGTTATAAATAGACATTGTGACAATGGTAGAACCCAAAAAGCGGCTTGCTAACGACCATTACATTCTACAACCAATGACTAGCCATGGTGTACTTGCTTGACTTCGCCAGATAGCGCGAAATCAAATCACGTGGTTCTTTGACGTGAAACACCTAACCAATTTCACACTCTGATCGGTGCTCGCTTACTTCCCCACTGTCATCACCTCCTTATCACTGTATGTTGTCCTGATTTCCCTTCTACATCCAGTTTTAAACTTCATTCCTCATTGCGACTCCAATGTTCACATGTTTCAGTGAGTCTAAATGGATGCGATTAGGTGGATGTGGCTCACGACAACTGGATGTACCTGATTATGTAAATCCCGCACATGTAGGTGCTTTCGGCTCAGAGCACTCACCCGCATGTAGTCACTGGTCATCAAGCTCTCCACTCGCTCCTTACTCTACACGGACACTAGGCTACCTGCAGCACTATGAGTCCAAGCCCTTCGCCTGTCGACCTATTTTTGAGCCTCACTACTCATTTACCACTCCCAACGCCCGTTCTTGAGCCCAAGTGCCTGTCTGCCACCAATGGTCTGTCTCCAAGCCTCGTCGCTAGTTTGTCATCTCCACCCATGTCTGAGCACTCTTTCCTCAACCAGACTGCATTCACTGAGCCCATGGACGCCGATTCTAATCCACTTGGTAGCAACAATAGCACGTTGACCTCTGTACTTAGCTACTACATCGTAACTCATCGTTTCGATACTAATGTTATGAATTGGTGCACAGACAGACTGATTTGAGAACAACGATCTTCGGTCACATACAATACTAAATATCACTGACGTGCAAGTTTAATATCGGAGTTGTTTGTGCAGTTTTTGAGTGACTTGCACGCTATAAATCAATTGGATTGTCACTAATCATTAGTAGCGAAAACCGACAATCAGTGACACTATTTGGCATTGAATATTTATCATTAGTGTGCACGGCCACTGATCTATAGTGTTTCAGGTGCTGATAATACATGGTTTTACTTCCGTCAGAGTTTTATGTGGACTCCCGCAACTTCCTTTCAGCTACGGTCGTAAGGTGTCTATTGCTAAGGAGTGAAAGTAGTGACAGAGGCCTGCGATTCCATTTGACAGGTACAAAACAATATCCTCAACTATGGCATACAGGTGAAGGGAGCTGGCTGTATCGGTCTCCGTACGCGTCAGTGTGAAATCGATTGTCATTGGAGATTGTAAGGTAAGATAGGTGATATGAACTCGGGATACAGTAGGTGTTGGCTCCGCGCCATAGCTAAAGATACGAGGAACATAAGGATAGCAATGATGTAGGGTAAGGTGCATCTAGCAGCAGAATATAGAACGAACTCTAGCCTTTAGGTACAAAATGAGGAACGTGTATGGATACAGCAGCGAACGAAGGCAGTAGGATGACAGACTTGGTTTAATCACAGGCAACAGGACAGTCACTCTGATTCATGGGCGCAATCAGAATCAACCTGGACAACAGCAGCTTTGCACTCACTGGTCGTGTGAACGTAAGCATGTGGCAAGTGATATAACCTTTGGCAAAGCCGGCTCCCGCATATGCGAAGAGATATTGCCATTTGCGCTTGAAGGTTTCGTATTCGCGAACATCTTTCAAGGCTGGGTAGTCCTTGACAAGCAAGTCTTGCCGAACATTGGCCTCAAGGCGGCGACCCCATTCACGGAGGGTTCGGGGGTAATCTAAGTACGAACACCTGAGGGGATATTCACGAAATGATCTCGGAGTATACTTACGGGCAGCGTGGTTCTCGACTCCTTCGAGAGTGAACCTGCCTTCAGAGCCAGTGTTTGCAGCTTCGATCAAAGCAGTCGCGCTCGGTAAGCATGAATTGGGCCACATGTAACGACGCATAAAGTCTTCGGGCCTGATATATCGATATCGTGCTGTTAGCTCAGTAATAGTCTCACGTGACATGGCACTCACTGATAGCCAGAGTATCTTGATTCGGGGAATGTCGAAGCGCTAACGACGGCGGTTGCGTTTCGCGACTTCAAGGCGAAGTCTACAAGTTTGAAGTATGTGTGATAGTGCTTCGAGCCCACGTGCTAAAATCGTACTCGTATGAGCAAGGACGCAATGAATCGAGCGACAAGCACACTGACCTCCAACATTTCGATGCTCACAAAGGCATCAAATGCCTTCTCGAACTCTGCGGGGATCCCACGGTAGTCCATCAGATGGACCCGAATGCGGTCCTGGAGACCGGCGGCTTTGATGCGTTCCTCTGCAAGAGCTTTCTGTTCCTTTGCCAATGTGAGAGTGTCGACTTCGCAGCCGAATGTCCGTGCGGCCTGGTTTTGCGCTCGGATTTTAGCAACGATGTTGGGAACAAGGGCAATTCAATCACCTCAATGGCCAATCCACCCCACCCCGAACCAAATTCCAAGATACGGTCGCCAGGCTTCACCTTGGCTTGCGTAAGCACGTAGCGAATTTTGCGAAGTTGTGCAGCCTCCAGATCGCCCGGGAATGGACCGTCAATCAAGTCCCCGCGGACGCCACCTTCAGCGTCGCTCCACAATGCGCACGAGTACATCATTTCCTTGCTAAGGAATGCCTGAGGTGCATATATTAACAACGCGATGGTATGACCTTCTCTAGAACGCACCTTGAACAATTCGTTAGATTGGTCGTAGCTTGCAATCGCATTCAATCGTGCGCGAGATCGCGTCTGTCCGAGAAATGCGTTCGAGAAGCCGGAAATCGCTGATGTTACGCGGCTGATGGTAGAAGACAAGCCGTCCATTCCAGCCTCGTTCTCGAGCCAAAGCTGTCGATTGTCAGTCCAGAGGACTCTAGACGATAATAGATAAAGGCGACATACATCCATCACAGCTTTGAGGCTGTTAACTTCGACATCGCCGACCATGTAAGCTTCGCTGACTGAAACGGCGTGTTAGCGCGAAACCAAGGTAGATGATTATAGCATCGAGGCTTACAGCCAAGGTCTTGAGAGCTAAGACGTATGTTAGCCTATGTGCAATAGGCTTGGAGAGGAAACACGTACAAGAGGACGCGGGACCAAAAGTCCGAGTTAGTGACGTTGAGGTAGACCTCGTTACAGCCCTTTGAGCGCGTTCCGAAATGGTAGACGCCTTCCGAGTCTGCAATAGTCAGATAACCTCGCGTGATGGCTCTCTGGAGGACGGCGAGGATAGAACTCCGGGCTGCGGGCCGGTGTGAGATACGCGAGACCATGATGATCTGAGTCGTACCGTAGTTGGACAAGAGGGACTTTGGCTTGGGGAAGGTGATAGATATCGAAGGGGGTGAGCGGTAGAAGTTGGCCGCCGACGAGAATGTCAGGGCGGAGGAGGTGGCGGCGTTCAACATCGGAGGGGGAGAAGGGGAGAAGTGGAGAAGTGGATGCAGTGGATGCAGTGGATGGGGGGAGAGACGTGGCGGGGTACGCCCCTTTATACGTGGTGAAGGGAGAGACAACCCACGCACATATTCAAAATTATTCTGTAATGGTGTTCGGCAGGAGTAGAGGGAGAAGAGATTGCCTACTTGTGACCGTCCAAGGATTCACAGATAGATCTGAGATCTGCAGATGAGGACGGCCTCAGTTTGAAAAACATAGATCCGTTGACAGGCGGGTGCTGTCGTCGGGTGAACCAGGCTGCCCAAGACCATAACACCATCCGCCTACCCGTCACGGCCGCGTCAGGGTTCCAGACGAGCGGGAAGTTGCGAGTGCTAAAATTGTCAGAGTACGCACACGCCCGTCGCAAGGGAATGGGCCAAGGGCAGGTCGGCAACTAGCTCGACACCCAAAACAACGCTCTCCCACGTGGTTCTTGCCTGCTCCCACCCTGCCCAAGGGTCACCCCGGCGATGCAATCGGGTCTCCTTCAGGGTCAGGGTCAGGTTTCATCGAGCGAACCGGATTTTGCAACCCGGGTCTCGTCATTCCCACTGCAACATCTCAGCCCGTACATTGGCGGTGTCATCGAACCTGAGTCGGCCCGACCGTAGCACGTGAGTCGCGGAACTAATGTCGCCGTGACTCACCCTTTGTAGATCGAACTCGTCCAATCTCAATCTTCCCAATTACGACTCTCTTCATTGTTGTCACGAAATGCGCCGAGAGACACATGAACTGTCGACCCTCCAAGACAAAAGTCTGAAGACCAGATGGAGCCTCATCCATGATCCGAATAATTACTGGCCCTGGTTTCACTCCGTTCCGTTGGCGCGGCACACAAGGTACTTCATCCACCCTTGTAGTGAACAAACAGCACACGACACACCGCCCAGGCGGCCAGATTACATGGTCACCTACTCCTGCCGTCCTTATCACCTCCGCCTTCACGGGGCGTCGATGCTAACCCATCGATCGGTCTTACAGTGTGCCAATCCCGTGCATAATTAACGAGGCTTCTCGCGCTTCTACCGCTCGTCATTGGCTGCTAGGAGTTAAGTCGCGTGCTTCGCATGAGATAAATCGTCGTTGAACCTCTGGTTACGCTTGGGCAAAAGGATTCTCCCGTGCAAATCCGGTTCCTGTACGAACGACATGGGGAACGTAACGCGCTTGACTAGTTGTTGGGAAGGTCTTTCCTTCCATCGCCGCATGTCGTCCTGGAAGCATTAATCACCGCTTGCGCCACCATACCATGGACACATCTACGTGCCAAGCTTCTCCGTTTATATGCGGAAGTTCCCCGCGATATCATCGCGCAAGAGTTAGGCTGACACATGCTCTCGTTCTCCTTTCGCTTCTGTTAAACCGTCCGGCTTTGAGCCCAGCAGTACTGGCTTTCTTACCATAGGATATGGGAGCGTCCAGTGACCGGGGCCTTCGTGCCCACTGGTGTAACGTGGCGACCAACGCCATGGGCATAGCCCCGTTCACCTCTACGGAGAACTTCTCCAAAGAAATCAAAATATTCTCAATTAAGCGGTGAGAAAGTCCACAGAGCAATGTTAAAGCTTAACACTCCAAAATGACACGTTGTTGAGGTGTCCGACACTGTCTGCATGACTTCAGCTAAAATTGTACTACATAGGCCCGCAAGTGCGCCGATAAGTCCTGACACCCTACCACACGGGAAGATCCGGATCGGCTTCTTTCGCACCCTCTTAGCATATCCTTCGAGCGAGGTCAACCATAGCGTGTCCGTGCACTCTTCAGTAGGTAGGGCACTCTTCGTGATCCAAGGAGACGCTGCATGCTTACGTCATGGTGGGTAGTCGAATCGGTGAGCTTCCGAAAAGTCTAGACTGTGCATCATGCCTAGCAGGCATAATAGGCTGTATGAGATTCCTGCATGAGAGCACGCAGCTCATGTAACTGTGATATATGATAGCAGTTTTGTCAGTCGTTAATCAACTTCTTTTCTCCCTCAACGGCAGTGATCTTCAACTGATCTTCAACAACGTTCGGCATCGAGGACAATGCCGTACTTGACCACTTACCACGTGTCGGCACAGCAATGAATCGTGGATGTTGCCACTTGCGACGTCGACGCTGGAGGGATATATTGTACTCGGAATATTGGCGTGCTTAAATCGACAACTATCGGAGCAATGACACGACTAAAGTTCTGTCCTATGCCAAGGGATCGGGTAGCCCCCGTCGAAGTTGGCGTTGAGCAAAACACGGTTTATACTACCTGCCGAATTCGCGCTTGCTTGCTCGCTGGGAACGGAGATTCCTGCCCGTCACTGAGGGCCTTGCACACTCCGATGATACCTCGATCCGAAACAACTGAAATACGATGCGCGAAGTCGTACTGGAAACCCACAAACTTCGAACCCTAGCTTTTGCGAGGTAAGTCGTAATTTCTGCCGTACCTAGTACATGGGGGCGGTTCTCCCGATGGCATCGATTGACTCGCGCGGCGTAGGTTGGTTACCCTCGAATCATGAATCCTGTCATCGTACTCGCAGAACCCGCGCCGCTGTCAGAGTTTACGTCTCACACACAACCAGGCCAGGGGCTCCGTGCTAGGACCGCAACCCACCGATCGTAAGCCAACATGTAGGATCCGAGAGGCAATCCATGGAAGCAAAGTAATGGCGGCGATAGGCCGACGGTCTTATTGAGGGCGATGGGCTAGTTACTGAAGAAGCTGGCCGCGTGGAACGGATCGAGACCTACGACGGGCGCAATGCGTACGGCAGTGGGAGTCTAGCGTTAATAATATTGTACTCCAGTTCGCCGGTTGGCCATCGTCCGAATCTAGCTAGCGCCGATACAATTTTAAACAGCAATGGCACGGACTTACGCGAGAAGAACTGCAGGCGGACCTGGAAAACAGCACAGCGGCTGTGACGTGTTTCGATCGAAAAGGGTGCTCGGTTAACATCCTCAGACATCTAGGAGAGCCTGTCTAGGCACGGAGGCCATGGAGAATTGACGGCGACCAGGTGTACATCGTATGTGCTAAGCGGTAGCCGTGCCCGTAATGTGTCGGGATAGATTAACGGCGGTGGAGCTGTAATACAACCGGTGTGCAACGTCTTGCACGATCCAGTCAAGACCAACAACCAAGTTTTGGCCAGTGACTGCGCTGCATGGCCAGATCTTCCAATGGTGGGATTTGATTCCCGGCAAGTCAAGCAGCTAGGGGCAACAGTGGTCAAACATTCGTACGCTCAATATACCAGGCATACTTCACGGATTTCCTGATCGGTCATTGACCCTTGGATGTCCTGCTTGTTCGCAAAAACGAGAAGCGACGCGCCAGCCAACCTCTTGAGAGAGCGTGAATTTCGGAAATGGAAGGACGTCAAATTAACCTTACATCCTCGAGAAGCAGGTTGTGAAGCTCCTCCTTGCAATCTCGAATTCGCATACGATCCCCTGAGTCTACAACCCAGACGATGGCATCCGTTTGCTCAAAATAGTTTCGCCAATAGGGTCGAAGAGTTCTCTGGCCACCAACGTCCCCTGTTCACATAGTGAATGGCCAGGTTCTGGAATTGTCAATGATAACGGAGACACACAGATGTTGAGCGTGTAACTGGAGGTAGAATCATCGCCAGAACAGTGCTTATTTGAGCATGGATTGGAAGACATCTGCGGATCTTTCCGAAACTCACTTTCTGTGAATGAATGTCTTGATGTTGAATCCCAGAGTTGGGCTGATGCTCGAGATGTTCTCGCCGTTGATCTTCTTTAGGATGGTAGTTTTGCCGGCATTGTCAAGACCACTGCAAGTCTTGAGGAAGGTACGAACGCAAAAGAGTAACAGGCCTACAGGAACAAGATCCGCATTTCCCTCTCCTTCTGGCGGCTCTTCCTTATGATGGTGAGGAGGCCCATGGTTGCATAAACACCTAACCCGACCGTGACAAACACTCCCTATTCTAGCTCCGCGACGTGTAGTTTCAGCCCCCGAAGGAAGCCGCTTCGGCAAGATATGTTGCCCTACTGCCGGTCCGTACACGACCACCCTCTTGCCTGCTGCGCCGTGCTTGACAGTCAGCCGCCATGCCTCCGAAAAACAAAGGTAAGAAACCTAAGGGAAACGACGATGATTACTGGTCAGCCAACCCCGATCGATTTCGAAGATCACAACTGAACGTCTGACCTGTATTAGGGACAAGGTCGGCCAATCTGTCGCGAACAACAGTCTCGCGACACCACAGATCGGCGATTCTGATGCGGAGAATGCACAAAAGTCTAATGCGGGGCCTGGATTTTCTGCATTCAGCTCTCTCGCAGCCCAGGACGATGGCCCGCCAGAGGTGGACGAGAACGAAGACTTTGGGGGTCTCATGGTACGTCCAAGGATCATGCTCGAATTATATCAACTACCATAATTACTGTATCATCACGCAGTCTGTAATAAAGGCATCGGCAGCGAAGGGAAAGAAGGACAAGAAGAAGGCCAAGAAAGTGCAAGATTTCGACGAACCCCTTGATGAAGAACCAGTAGCTGTTGTCGAGAAGGCACCGGTAGAAATGACTGCGGACGATCTTGCTGACGAAGAGTGGGGCCCTTCGAAAGATAAGGGCAAGAAAGGTAAGAAGGGCAAGGTTAAGAAAGGAAAGGCACAAGAGGAGGAAGGAGAGGCCGCTCCAGGTAACATTTTTGCCTTTCTCGCTTTGAACTTCGATCTATCACAGTACACAGACGAACCAATCCCCACAATCCCTCCCGCCCCTTCGGCCCCAAGTGCTGAACCTCAAGAGAACGGAGACAATGACGCGGGCGAGGATGTGGACGCTGGTCCGAAGGTCCTTTCCAAAAAGGAGAAAGAAAAGCTAAAGAAGGAGCGTGAAAAGGTTGATTTCCTCGATTGTGGTTTCTCGGATCATGCCTGACCCTTTGAAGGCCAAGAAAAAGGCTCAGGCGGAGGCCAAGAAATCTGTTGCTGCCGAAGCACCCGTTGACGCTGCCGCTGTCGCGGCGTCAGTCCCGCAGCCTGACGAATCAAAGGTAGAGAAAGGTGAAGGTGAAGAAGGAGAGGGCCAGGACAGCGGGGGAGCTGCTGCGAAAAAAAAAAAGAAGAAGAAAGGTAAAAAGGATGAGGACGGATCGGTCCCAACTCCTGCTCCGGCGGCAGCACCCGCCCTACCAGCTAATAAAAAGAAAGGTGGGATAAGCGCGCTGAAGGCGATGATGGAAGAAAAGAAGAGGTTAGAGGAGGAAGCCAGGAAGAGGGAGGAGGAGGAAAGACGACGTATTGAGGAAGAAGAGAGGCGAGCTGCAGAGGAGGAAAAGAGGAAGGAGGAAGAGAAGCAGAAGAAGAAAGAGAAAGAAAAGGTACGCCTCGGAACATAATGAACGCTACCCCCCTCATCCAATGGAATAGATGAAACGCGACTTGGCCAAAAAAGAGGGCCGTTTATTGACAAGGAAACAAAAAGAAGAAAAGGCTGCCGCTGAGCGACGGAGACAAGCACTGATCGCCTCCGGAGTGCAGATTGAGGGTTTGCAACAACCGCCTGGGCCGTCCTCCGCTGGTAAAAAAGTTGTTTATGGTTCCAGAAAAAAGAAGGGGCCATTAAGTAAAGACAAAGATTCAACTCCTGCATCTCCCGCTGTAGAATCGAGGCCGCTGAGTCCTGCGCCTGTCGCTGCATCTCCTTCTCCGTCTACCCCAGCAGAGCTTCCAGGTACAGCTGATAGTATTAAGGATGATTGGGACGCTAGCAGTGAGGAGGAAAATAACGCTGCCGCACCAGCTCTGGCGGTCAAGGAAGATTGGGACGCGTCGAGCGAAGACGAGGTAAGTGCAGCGCCTCCGCCTTCTGAAAGCAAGCCCTCAGAGATACCCCCTGTTGTTTCCGTGCCTCCGCTATCTCAGTTAGAAAAAGATGCACTCCCTGGTCTGTACACTTTGTTGAATCCTGTCTCTTTGTTTATCGACTCCCTAGCATTGCTTGCGAATGGGGCAGCAGAAAGACCACAAGCAGTACAAGGATCCGATCTTAAGCCACCCGCTGAGGATTCCTCAGAAGAGGATTCATCCGAAGATGAATCTTCTGAGGATGACTCGGAGGCCTCTTCAGAGAGTAGCTCTGATGAGTCCAGTGATGGCATGACGAAGGCACAGCGCCTGGCTGCACAGAAGAAGGCAGAAGCGGCTGAGCGTCGGGCAAAGGCACACGAAGCTGCACTTGCTGCGCGTAGCAGGGATGACCTACGCAGTCCGATCTGCTGTATCCTTGGTCACGTTGATACTGGTAAAACCAAATTGCTCGACAAGGTCGAAGTCTATAATTCCTCCTCGTCGTAATTCTTACACGACCGAACCAGATCCGGCAAACTAACGTGCAAGAGGGCGAGGCCGGTGGTATCACGCAACAAATCGGTGCAACGTACTTCCCTGTTGACGCCATCAAAGCCAAGACGGCGGTGCTAAATAAGGCTTGTAGCTGGTCATTGTAATCCCTTCTTTCTAACGACTGTAATGCAGGATGGGAAACAAGAATACAAAGTTCCGGGATTGCTTATAATCGACACTCCTGGCCACGAATCATTCACAAATCTACGCAGTCGCGGGAGTTCACTTTGCAATATTGCCATTCTCGTCGTTGATATTATGGCGAGTCGCCTCATAGAAATGCCGAACCGTGCTCACAATGGACCGACAGCATGGTCTCGAACAGCAAACCCTCGAGTCCCTTCGCTTACTGAGAGATCGTAAGACTCCTTTCATCGTCGCTCTTAATAAGGTGATGTTTCATCCGTCTTGACACGTATGCCACCTCAATCCGATCCAGATCGATCGTATGTTTGGGTGGGAAGCAATTCCTGATAATGCATTTCAAGATTCACTGGCCAAACAGAAGAGACCCGTGCAGCGCGAGTTCGAGGATCGTGTTCAGAAGATTATAGTCGCCTTTGCTGAACAAGGCTTGAACGCGGTGCTCTACTACGAGAACAAGAACTTCGCCCGAAATGTCTCGATTGTACCCACTTCTGCCATCACTGGGGAAGGAGTTCCGGATATGATCATGCTTTTAATCAATCTAACTCAACAGCGAATGAGCGACCGCCTCATGTATCTGTCAGAACTCGAGTGCACGGTGTTGGAAGTCAAGGTCGTCGAGGGTCTTGGCACTACCATTGATGTCGTTCTTTCTAATGGTATTCTACGCGAGGGAGACAAAGTTGTCATCTGTGGTCTCAACGGGCCAATTATCACTCAAGTTCGCGCACTACTCACGCCTCAACCTCTGCGCGAGCTACGCATAAAGGTGCGTGCCTGTCGGTAGCACGGAACCTTGCTAAGTATTTCATTATTCGTAGTCGGCTTATGTCCATCATAAAGAAGTAAAGGCTGCGCTTGGTGTCAAGGTTGTTGCCCCCGACCTTGAGAAAGCTATTGCTGGTTCACGGCTTCTAGTTATCAGTGCTGACGACGACGAAGAGGACCTGATGGAGGAAGTGATGTCTGATCTCACCTCCCTGCTAAATTCGATCGATAAATCGGGTCGTGGTGTCTCAGTGCAAGCGAGCACACTGGGTTCGCTTGAGGCCCTCCTCGACTTCTTAAAAGTCAGCAAGATCCCTGTGTCGGGTATCAATATTGGACCCGTTCACAAGAAAGACATAATGCGCACGGCCACTATGCTCGAGAAAGCTAAAGAGCTTGCCGTTGTTCTTGCATTTGATGTTCTCGTCGACAAGGACGCTGAGCGACTAGCAGATGAGATGGGTATCAAAATATTCAAAGGTCTGTGCTTGGCCGACTGAAACACGAGGCCACTGACACCCGCACAGCTGATATCATTTACCATTTGTTTGACGCATTCACTGCATACAACAACGAGATAATGGAAGCAAAGCGCCGAGATGCTGCGCCGCAAGCAATCTGGCCCTGTCGCTTGAAGACAATCGCCGCATTTTGTAAACGTGACCCCATCATACTAGGAGTGGATATTCTCGATGGAACTTTACGGGTTGGTACGCCTATCTGCGTTGTGAAGGTCGACCCAACTACCCAGAAGAGGGATATAATCGATCTTGGCAAGATGTAGGTCACGGCAGCGATATCAGTTCTGGATCAATCCTCACACATCGACGCGCAGAACATCGTTAGAAATTAACCATAAGCCATACGATGTAAGTCACGAATCTGCCTAGGATTCCTCTTGGAACGAATGACATATGGCATTTCCAGATCGTCAAGAAATCGCAGGCGGGGGGTGGTGTAGCCGTCAAGATTGAGCACGCGGTGTATCAGTCAGCCAAGATGTTCGGCCGCCATTTCGACGAGAAGGACGAACTCCTCAGCCACATCACGAGGCAAAGTATCGATGTCCTTAAGGTACAATCGATGCCCGAGTGAACGCGCACGTCGGTTCTGATGCAATCCTTTCAGGCGTCATTCAAGGCCGATGTTTCCAACGAAGAGTGGCTTCTCATTAAGGCGTTGAAACAGGTACACCATCGTCTCTTCCTGCATCTCCTCTGACAGTTCGACACGACAGCGCCTGAACATCCCATGAAGGCGACAGGTCTACGACTGCGCGCCTGTAGTGACCGATATGGTACTAAGGCACATCGGAGTTTCATACATCATTGTATTTATACCACATGCCATGATCATTCGCAGAGTTGCCGCTCCTTTTTCCCCCCGAAATCTTCGTCCTTGAAATGTCTGTTCCGTCCAACCCAGATGGTTGTGCAGCCGTTCAAAGTGATAACGAACAACTCTTAGTTGGAGATGAAGATGCCTTGCAACTGGTAATGCACCATTCGAGACGACTGCGGGACAACCTAGTAGTGGGATGATGCGCTGATGAATTACTGGAAATCGGTAACGTCCATATGACAGCGGCGAGCTGGAATCGGGCTGCGGGTATCCCTGATTGTGGACTCTGAGGGTCTTCGAGGTCGTGCATTCTGCAGTTCTCGTACCTGTAAGGATGACGCACCAGGGGTTGAGATCATACCGCTTGAACCTGAACAGCGCTCATACCTGCGTAGGGAAGCCCCCAGTGTCGTCTTGCTGCTACTGCTCTTACGGGAGCAATGGACACTCAGCTGACGTGATTTACCTTACTTTTCAGAGCCGGCTTGGCTACAAGCAGGTGAAGGAGATTCACGTCTCATCTGCGTTCGCTGAGTGCCTGATAACGTGAACTCTAGCAACTTCATCGCAGCTGGCATCTTCTCGAAAGTTTCGCGGCTAGCTTTGTTGCTCTCAACTTCATTGGAGGGGTTCGGTACGGAGGACTCGCTAATTACAAACGTTTCTACGGCTAATGGCTCCGTCTCGTAGCTCGGTCTTGTTCCTTGGTTTGCTTGCAGGAGGTCCTGCTGCGATATGGTATTACTTCTGAAAATTCCTAGCAAACTTATCCTAGACACTGCTGCAGGTCATCCTACGTCGTTACGATCATCTTTATGACCATCACTGCCGCAGTTCTCGCGGAAATCTGTTCAGCACTGCCCCTCAGTGGCTCCATCTATGTTTGGGCTGCGGAGAGTGCTGGACCAAAATATGCCAGGTTTTTCGGTTTTCTGGTCGCTTGGTGGGCCTGCACGGCATGGATGACTTTTACTGCAAGCAATTGCCAAGTAAGTCTGGTACCCGTTCAGCAGACAGCCACGTCATGATCATCTTGTTGACAGACCACCGCCAACTATATCGTCTCCCAGTTGGCTGTCTGGGAGATCGACTTCCCTGGTGGCATCGATAATAATAACATCAAATGGCGAGCCTTTATTTGGATCCTCTCAGAGCTGATGCTATTGGTTTCCGTGGCTATGAATTACCTCCCTCCGAGACTCTACTCCGGCATTTTTAAGTTTTCGGTCGCGTTGATCATGCTTGATTTTTTCTTGTGTCTCATCTGGTTGCCTATTGGCGTCTCAAAGACGTACGGATTCCGATCGGCCTCGGATGTGTTTACATTGACTTGTGCGTTAGATCATGTGAAACATATTGTAGTCATTGACACTAACGTTCGCCTAACTAGACAACGGTACCGGAGCTTCTGCCGGATGGAATTGGATTCTGTCTTTGTGCGTTCTTTATATGTGTTCTATCCAGTGGCTCGATCAACACCGATCAACAGTCTCTTCACTGCGGGGACCTTGACCGGATTCGATGCCTCGGGTCATATTGCTGAAGAAACCAAAAATGCCAGGTATACAGCATGACAACGAGAGTATCTTGCTCGACTCAATCTTCTTCAGCGTCATCGCAGCCAAGGGCATCCTATCGAGCGCCATCGCCACAGGGGTGCTTGGCTTTATCACCACGATCTTGTTCTTGTTCTGCACACCAGACCTTAACACGGTATTCGCTCTCAACGCCCCACAGCCATTCGTTCAAATTTACGCCCTCGCCCTCGGAAAGAAAGCTAGTATTTTCATGACGATTCTGGCCGTCCTTGGTCTCATAATGGTGTGTAAGGCTCTCTAGTTCGTATTCTCACTGATTTGTGCCGTAGAATACCACGGTGGCGATTGTCGCTTCGTCACGTCTGGTGTTTGCCGTCGCCCGTGATGGTGTGCTTCCTTTCTCTGGTTGGATCGGGCGAGTCGATGCGCAAGGACAACCCCGCAACGCAGTGACTGTTATCTATATCTTCGCCGCAGCTCTCCTGTGCACAATCTTGCCCAGCCAAGTCGCGTTCACGTCCTTGGTGTCAGCCGGTGCCGTTCCAACTATCGCGGCATACGGACTCATCGCACTGCTACGACTCTTCATGACCCCAGATTGTTTTCAGTCTTCTCGATTCAGACTTGGTAGATACGCCAAACCGTTCTACGTCTGCGCGGCCGCTTTCAATGCCCTTATCTTTGGGGTACGTTTTACTTTATCGTGATAATCGTACATCAGTGTTGATCTTGGCTCGAGGTTGACATCTCTCCCTTTTACTTTCCGGTTACCGCGGAGACATTCAACTTTGTGAGCATAATTTCCGCCCGGTACATTTTTGACCTGATGGGGCATTATGGAGGCTATTGTCATCTTCGGAGCTATCTCCATTTTTGCTTTCCTCAGCTGGTACCTCACGCCTGAGGACAAGTGGCTGAAGCGGGACCAAATTCTAAAGGCCCTGGAGACGACAGATTGAGAATGCACGAATTACATTTGCTTGAGGTAGAGCGGTAAAGGATATTAATGTCCTAAGATATCTTAGAAAGGCTCTAGCCCCAATTGCCCTTGACACGCCCCTTCAATATCTACAATCTAAAAGACAGTTGTTAACATGGTATTCATTGTTGATCGCTGGCGGTTGGAGCTGAAGGGACCGACCTCCTTTGGAGCGGCGACACTTAGAATCACCGGGTGATCCTTTCCAATAAGGACTTCGTCCTGTGGGACATGAGCACGGAACGTATGACGTTAAACGGTCACAAACCTCGATCCGAATGCCCATATTGTGAAACACCTTCGGAAATTGCGGTACAGGGGGTACGTAAATACCTGGGGAAATAAGCATCAAGGAAGTGATAAGCGCTAAACGAACCTACCTGGCTCCACGGTAATCACCATTCCTGCCTTCAACCTAGCAAGTGGTTTTTTTTTCGTTCAATGAATAACCTTATACGCCACTTGGATAAGCTTGAGCTTACCATTCTCCACGGGCAAGATGCGATGACTCGTGCAAATCTAAGTTTCATCTCGTCAGTCTCCGTCGACCCTTGGATGTTCCGAGTACTAAAGAAAAACAATAGGGCCTACCAATTCCGATCGGATGACTCAAGAAATGCGGGTACAATACCCTTTCCAGGTCACCCGTGTGCAGGTGAAACCCGATCTGGTTCAGTTCTTCTCGCAAAAAGTCGCATGACTTGCGGTGAAGTTGGTGCAGATTGAGTTCGGCAGATTCTGTGCACAAGGATATGAGCGATTTCTGCGCATTCAGCACAGCTGTGTAGAGCTCCTTCTGGGGTGCGCTAAACACTCCGGAGGCAGGGTAGGTGCGTGCTAGACAATGTGTGGTTAGACCGAGGTATAGACATCCAGGAGTCCTGGAATCTAACTTATATCAGAAGCGTAACCACTGGGATGTCTCAGTATAGCAAACGGGGGAATCAGATGTGGTGACAGTACTAACTTGTATTCGCATCCCGCGTCCATTAGAATCATCTCGCCATCCTGAACTACTTGGTTATTAGAAGTGTAGTGTATTATGAGCGCATTGGGTCTAAAAAGAGGGTCAATGTAACATTCGCAAAAGGGCAAATTTGACTGATACCCGGATGCAACGACAGGTACGTATGCTAATCGTTGTGATCCGGAGAGACTGCACAGATATTCAAAATGAGCGGCAATTGTGCTTTCGGATATGCCAGGGCGGGTAAACCGCATGGTCTGCCAAAGAAGATAACCCGTCAGCATGTATGCGTTTCGGTACAATGAATTGATTGACCTTGGCGAGAGAACGTCCGCTGATGTCGGCAGCGGCGCGCATGACTTGCTGTTCTCGCTCGCTCTTGATAGCTCGCAATTTAGCAACGTATGGTGCCAAATCGTGTCTCCGCGAGGCGGACAAAGATTCCACAACTGTTTCGTACTCCGACTTTGGCTGTAAAGGAGGAGAAAGATGCCGCAATAAAGACTTGGCGGTCCGCGGAGGTCGCTTGGATGATGAGTTGGGTACGTCAATGTAAATGTTGGAGTAGAGGCTAGCTAGCGACTTTAGCTGACTAGGGAAGCTTTGTATAGACCGAGCATCATCTACTTTGAATATGCGCAACGCATCGTCAAAGCTCGTTCTGGAGACGTCGGAGGCTTATCAGCAACTTGGATAGTGATATTGGCTCCTCGCGGTACCTGGCACCATCCCACTTCTCTTTGGCAGAGTCCTTTCCGGTAGAGAACAAAGTCATCCGATAGCCACGAGAAGTAGAGGCCTTCTCTGGTCATCTGTCTCAGCTGACGTCCATCTGATGGATCGACCAGGCTCACCAAGGACAACGGCCGCATCTGGCTCTTCAAAGCCCGTCAGATACCAAAAGTCAGAAGCCTGACGGAATTTGTAGCTGGCCGACGGTCATCAAGGTTGACAAGTTGAGGCATAGGGTTAACCTACAATATGTCTTGAGAAGACATTGGAAGCCCGAGGAACGACAGACAGTGCTACGTACTTCCGCTCATGTACTTGATCGGTGCGGCGACCGAGACTACGACGGAATCGTTTGGAAGGCTCTCCATCAGTTGTTTCCTTCGTCGTTCGTACTCCTCCACGGGTATTCCTGGTGTCAGCTCATGCGGTCTCACTGTATTCGTCTCGCGTCTCAGCGCGTCGCGACGGCGGACCACGAGAAGGCTCACAGAGGTGGGGGTGCGACTGAAAGTGCGGCTGGCCATAATTCGAGGGCTTGAGCTCGCCGTCGATGGAGGTCGCTGTTGCAAAGGCGCGCAGACGGGGTTGGGTAGGACGACGGGCGACAGAGACCCCCGCGAGAGGACGCTGCAGGACCCGCCAGACTGGGGAGGACATTGAACAAATTTTAATTATCGAAATAAATATTTTGATAACCCACTTGAATATCACGCGGATTTGATTCGCGCGCTTCTCGACGAGTGTCACGCCGAGCATGGACTCGCCGTCTCACTGGCCCTCGTTTCGCGATGTGCTGTGACTGGCAAAGAGTGGGAAGACGCGGCGTCGACGCCGCATCCGCGATGTCCGCCTTCGCTTTCACCGCCGTAAAGGGCACCACCAGGCTCGGGGTATCTTGTTCGCTTGCTCGCGTGCCAACCGTCCCCGCTGATACCGCTCTCCACAGTTCTCGCTCGTGCGCAACCTGGCCTCTAGCACAGTAGTGGCCACCGCGCTAGCCTTCGATGATACCATCCTCGGTCGAAGGAAAGTTACCGCACCCGTCGTCAAAGGCGCCGTCTCGAGTGCGATCGACTTTGCAGAAACACTGACCCTGGCTCCGATATACCTTGGGGAGTGCATCTCCGCTGCCTCTCTCCGTGCCGCGCACAGCTCCATTGATATCCTTTCCATCATATTCCCCGGGAGCAGCGAGGCATCTTTTTCATTAGGCCCATTCATCGATCTCGTGAAGAGGGAGTGGGACAATCCCACACCTAGTCACGTTATACCAATCAAGAAATATGGATTCACGGACGTTGCAAGAGCTCTCATCGCCTGGGTTGCACTCCAGGGAGTCACCCAGGAACACCACGAAGCACGATGGTCCCCTTACCTTCGCGAGGTCGAGGTACACCGTCCCACGACTGGCCCTCAACTCAAGCGCGTTCCGTCTCGTATTCGTGTCACCTCTGACCTCATATTCCCAGGACATCGTGGTCAACTCATATCCGCCGACATCGGTGAGGCACCGACAACTACCCATTCAAGACAGCGATCTGCAAGCGTACTCTCCCGGCTATCCATATCATCTGTAACCTCTTCACGGTGGAGAGATGCTCGCCCGGAACACTGCCACAAATCAACGGAGGAAATCAAGATGAACTTGAGGCGATTTTCCAAAATGGTCCTCGCGGGATATGGCGGAGCTAGTCTTTTGTTCTTTGGGGTGTCTCCGTTGTTTGCCTCTCCATCTGCTCGTGCCAAGGTCCCTACTGTATCCAATGAGAAGGAGGCCGAGGAAGCACAGCTAGAAAAGGCCATTAACGACGCCGAAGCCGAAGTGGAGGGTGCATCTGGAACTTTACCCCCTCCTTTGGAGGACAATGTAGAATATTCATGGTGGGATATCCTGCTGGGCAAGCATGACAAGGAAATTTTTGAACGGTCAGTCCATGTCGGACGCCCAGATACTCACAACGTGGCATCTCGCATGCGCGCCACAGCCGTGATCGGCATTGAACGCCAAATGCCCAGGTTTTGGGTACTTACCGATCACGACCGTTGTCAAGTCGTTCTCGTCCTTCGTGGTGCGTGCATCTCTAGATGACAAGAACACTTGACGAAAGGTCACGGGAACAGGTACTATGTCCCTGAACGAGCTAGCAGTCGACTTGACGTGCGAACCCATTGAATTCATACCAGCATCTAGCACCCTGGCAGATGATCATGGTCCAGATCCCAAGGGCACGCTCCCAGACTCAGGGTGGTACCACAGCCACGGTCGCAGACGATCATCGTTCCTGTCGTCGTCATCCCAACGTCCACGTTACCATGTGCATGGTGGCATGCTCCGTATGGCGAGGGTCATGGGTGAGATCGGGAAGCCAGTACATCTGGCTGTGATGGACGCTTTGAGTCGGAATCCAGACTATGGTCTGTGGGTTTTCACTTCACCCCCATTAGGTACACTGTATTTCTGACACTGCCTTCTATTATCGTGGGTAGAGCTGATCCTCTGCGGACACTCCCTGGGAGCTGGCGTGGCTGCTCTCTTGGCGTTGGTGAGTAACATAGATCATGGGATCTCTGGGTACACATTCAACCTCGTTCAAGATGTGGGCAGATTCGACAACGTGCCTCACTGTCTCGTCCAGCGGACTTCCCGTTGACCGGCCCGTGTCTGTATACTGTATAGCACCACCGTATGTCGAGTTCGTTTCCATTTCGCTTGCGTGATCTCAAGTCGGTTACTTAGATGTCTCACTGACGCAGACTTGAGTCGCCTGGCGTCCAAGTTGATTGTTTCCTTTGTTTATTCTGACGATATCGTATCTCGATTGTCATTGGGATCTGTACGCGATATTCGAAACGCAGCCTTGTGGCTCTGCGAGGCAAACGAAAATGGTGGGCGGGAAGGATACTCCCTCGTAACGCATCGCACAAGGCAATGGAAGAGCGGAGAAGGCTCTCCCGACGACGTGCACTGGGTGAGCACGTTCATCATAGCTCTCATTGAGATTTCTCAATCGTAATGTATTATTTGGAAAGTTCCTGGCGACGAGGAAGACACTTGAGGCAAACATGCAGATGGCAGATTTATATCCTCCAGGTCGCGTCTTTTGGGCTCGTAGAGACGGAGATTTACCACATTCACAAAGATTGTCGAACACGGGGTGTGGCAAAGGGGCGGCGAAAGTCAGACTCTTTGAGGTACTGGACACTGAGAAGGTTTTCTCTCAGATCGTGTTCTCCAAGAACATGCTCAGGTACGGGTTGTTCGCCCTGACTGGTCTCTTTTACTTTATTGACATCTCATTTTCACAGCGCCCACCTGCCCCATCGTTACGATCAAGTTCTGCATGAGCTGCTATAAGACAAAAGTTTACAACATCTGGACTGGAAGCGGAAGTAGCTCTCACAACGAACACTTGCTTTATCTATATAGTCGTTCACTCTAATCAGTTGTATCTACTCGTTGTATCCGATAGACCAATACCGTAGCGTTATGAAGCATTTCGTGCCTTGGTTGCCCGAAGGCCGAAGCACTCTGACTGCATCATTTTCCCGCTCATAGCCGATTGATTGGGACGTTGGCTGCGAAAATTATTGGTTCGTCGCCCTCGCGTAGAATCACTACGGCACAGCCGTCTCATTCGGGAGGAAATTCCGATCCGTCATATGCTCCAAATATTGGTACGTCATTCAGACGAGTCGGACGTGGCGGCCGATTGGACGCTGGCGATGGAGTGGTCGTGTGACTGGTTTTCTCAAGGACCCGGCCCGGAGTTTAATCACGATTAGACTTTGAAGAAAGGAACGAGGGGATGATTACATAGCACTTGTTGCTCGTGCCCTGTGATCACCCCGACGCAACCCTGAGTCTGATCTGAGCCTAGTGACCCCATGTACGGCAGGAACCTCGGTGGTAACTCTAGGTTTCAAATCTGATCTCGCGTCAAGCGCTTGATTCATGAATCTCGCACCTGAATAAAGCAACACCGAAGAAGCCAGGAATCAATGGAGATACAAAGACAGCATGTCCCTTGTTAGTCGAATATCACGACATGAAGGGACGATCGAGACGGGTACTGATATGGCGGTATTGCATCTACAGAATAGCTCAGCGGACCACAACCACCCCGCGTGTGGCGCGGTTCTTCATTAGTATTGTATGTACAGAACACGGGCGAAGCCACCACAGGCACGACGGCGATATGTAAAGCGGGATGGTGTTACTTCATGGACGTGCGCGAAAAAAAGGTAAGGGTTACGGACAATCAAGATATGAAAACGGAAGCGACGGGGTGAGAGACAACCATGTGCACTGCTCAAGCGCTCAATCTTGGTCCGTCTGGTCTCTTGGTCGATACTTGATGCCTCGACTCTCGAGCTCGGCTTCAACATCTTCCGGAACACGTCCCTTGACTCGCACGGCGTACATGCCCCGCACGTACTTGGCTAGGCGAAGGTCTCGTTAACAGTGGCCGACAGGTCCGAAGGTGCGCCTGACGTACATGTTCTCTGCCAACGCGCCACCCAGCTGGATTCGGGGTCGATGACTGCTATGATACCATCAAAGTATGTGGTAGTGCAGACGGCTATGCGATCCGGTGACCCTTTCATCTGGTCGGGAGGTGTCGGGAGGCCTCGTCATAAAATATGACTTGCACACACCTGCATAATCTCCTCGCAGTTTGGGCAACCATTCTTTCTAAAGTCCATGGGGTGTTGGATTACAGAGCAGAGCAGGCAGGCCCTGTGTTGCTTCGACTTGGCTTGTGAGGGGATTGCGGCCATGGCGTCGTTTGTCAAGTGTCAGCTGCATCACAACTGAGCATGGCTTTGTGCTGACATAAGCAGCGTGGAAGTTGGCGACGACTTGCGAGCTGCTAGCCTGTTACCGACTACGATGGCTGCGCGCGTCGCTTTACTGGTTCTGCTGCCATTCTCCAGCGTTTTCGCATTCTCAAACACAGTGCCTTTTGTTGCTTGGTCTTCTCAGAGGTGCCTTTGTTTCGTCTTGTTTCGGTTTCAGAGCCTGAACTTTGTTCCGTCTTGCTAGCTCGGATGCGCTCAACAAACTTGCTCCCGGCACGCGTCCCAGTCACGGTGTACTACTAGAAGACATTTTTTCAGGTGGAGACCTCTGTTCGTACAACGCTGTCGTCGTGGTAGACCACCCGGGAGTAGGTCGCCTCCCGAACACGCACCGTGTCATCGGAAATAACGAGCTCGCACTTTAGGTACACAGCGCCGATCTGCGGGCCCTCGAGCCTTCGTGCAAACTTGCGAGTCGGATCAAGGGCGCCCCAAGCGCGCGCCAGCTGCCTCACGTCGAACGCAGGCCGGGGTCGTCGCTTGAAGCTGCTGCGCTTCTCACTGACCGGTGCGGTTCAATCGCCGTCGACGTCGTCCCAGGCTCGGGCCAGTGGGCCCTCGAGGCCAACAAGAAACACGTCCTCTCCGTCTCGATGCCTCCCATCGAAGGCTCCCCGAGGTACAGAAAAACCGTGATGGCTGAGCACGGTGCGCGTGCTCCCTTTGCGCTTTTTTTTTCTTCAGCTTTCGCTGACGTGTTGCATGCCCTCCCCGCGCCCGCGCGTCTCTAGAACGACTTCTCTCGGAGACGCTTGATAGAATTGCTGCGCTCGCTTCGAGCCATCTCGTCATCTATGCTGGCTCGCATATTCCGCTGGAGCGGCGTGAGCTTCCACCGCTTTCAGAGTTTGACTCGCCACCCGACGCTGCGGCGCCCCTCCGCGCGACCACTGTCGCCTCGCCCAAAGGAGGTATCCTTCACAATTACCAGCTCCTCACGCCGGCTCTCATCACGTCGCTGCTCGTCGCGCTCTTCATTTTTGTACCGATCGTCATGGTCGGCATCCGTGCGCTTGCCAGCATACAGTCTACTGTGCGGTCTGAGGCGCCCAAGGATTATAGTGCACAAGAGAAGAAGACGCAGTAGTACTCCAAGATGAATCATGGTATTAACTTTGAGTATCGACTACTACACTGGCGTGGGTGACAATTAAGGAACGATAAGAGATGCAAATGATACGACAAATAGCGATACAACAGTACTGAGGGAATGAGACGGGCGTACAAGCAGTATTGAACGGAGATCTAAGAAAGCCAAAAATATTCCGAAAAGCCAAAAAAACGCTCGGCGATTATTCAGTTTCTTGCCTGAGGGCATCCTGCATTGCTTCGAGCGCAGATAGATGTAGCGGAAGGAGTGGGTATCCGAAAGGTCCCTGTAGGCTGGCAAGAATGGCAAGTTCGTAATAGTTTCGCGTGATTTCCTGGTGGGTGACCTCATCCGGGACGAGAAGCGAGGACCCTGGAGATTTACAGCTATGGAGAAAGTGGATGTGAAGCGTGGAGCACGAAGAACTCGTGCGCTTGAGGGGGACGTAAAGCAGAATGGTCGAACGAATGGGAAGAATGGGACAAGGTGTGTCGGTCATGGCGGAGCCTTCGTCATCGGGGATGAAGGCACAATCAACCCAGGGATAAGCTGGAAGTGAGGGCAGGGGGATGCGAATGGTGGGGTAGACAGCATAAGTTGTGGCCGTGGTTACGTCCACGTACAGTGGCTTGAGTGTCGAATCTTTTCCTGTGACACGTCGTGAAGGGGTTTGTTGCCCCGTGCTAGGTTGAGATGATTGGGTGAGCGACCAAGAGATGCTTTGATCGACGGATAAGATAGTGACATGAAAAGGCGCGAGATCACGACAGAGAGGTAATGCTGCCGATAAGTGGTGAATCCAGGCTAGAAGGGATGCATCAGAGGTCATACAACGTGGAAACATTATCAAACACCGACCATCAAGCTCCGTAGGGGGTATAGGCCCCAACTTAGATATCACCACGCGCCATTCGACATTAGTCCTTCGGGCAGTTTGCAGTGCAAAGTTCCAGACCTGCAGAACGGCGGACGTTTCGACCTCATCTCGAGTTAACCAGCTCCCAAGATCGTAAGATTCGCCGCGCTGGTCGACGCACGCTGCCAAGAGCCACTTTCCGCACACCGAGAATCTATAGCCAACATGAAGAAAGGTGTGACGGTCCAGCACGTCTAACGAGCGGGCCGGACCCAAGCTGAAATGTACGACGGGCTTGGTAGATCGTGCGAGCGTGAACACCGGTTCCCGGAAGAATGCGCGGGTTTCCTTGCCGGCGTCGAGAATTCTACGTGACATGGTACGGTCGACCGGTTGAGGCACACGACGATACACGGAAAAGCAGAGCTGTTCAAAATCAGTGGTTCCAAGGTTGTGCGAGGTGATGTGATGCTCGGGTATGAGTTGCAAAGTGATTGGATGATCAGAACGAACTTTCTGCAGTCTCTTCATCGCCGAAGAAACTTGTCGAAGCAGAGGCGATGCCAGGGTCAACGCGGAGTCTGGAATTGCAATATAGAAGACAAGACCAGCTAGCTCAGAAGGCAGGTCTGTGGCGAATGAAGCTAGTGTATGTCAATCAGTGGACAATTCCAACTAAAATAGCACAACATACCTAGATGTTTACGAAGGGAATCTAATCGCAAAGCAAAGATACCGTCTACGGAACAGAGGGAGTGGCTTCCAGGAACGTGGGTACCCAGTTGGCGTGCCTGATACAGGCTCAGCAATAACTCGGAAGAGTCAACGAGGGAACGCACGCTGTATGTTGAAGACAACTTCTTCAACCAGCTTTGCGCCAACTGCTGTTTGTCCGCACCATTATCCTCAATAAAGAGAAAGGCTATAAGATCTTTCTTGCCTGCTCTTGGCGTCAACCCGAGCTTCTCCCAGAAGCGCAGGGATGCAGGTAATACTTGGATGATAGAGTCGCCCTTACCAACCGAGAGCATCGGTGTATCCATACGCTGAAGAAGTGCTTGGTCTGAGGGTGCTTCAGATTCTTGGTCGTGAAGAAGTTAGGAAGCCAATCTCAATGACAAGCAATATGCATACCATGACGCAAGAAAGTCTGTAGCTCGAGCGGACCTTCAAGGGAAGGGAGACCCCCAATAAGCTGAGCCAAGGTCGACACATCAGCTGGCCAGACATCTAGTTGCCTATGCGGCAAACAGTGGTTGTTGCTGGCTCGCCATGCATCAGCAAATATGCCGTTTTCAACAACCTCTCTGGCAATCATGCTGCCTGCGGCTTCGAGAGATTTCGACTTTTCTGACGTGGCTCCAAGCGCAGCTGCGGGCGATACAGGAGTGGGGACAGAGGTCGGGACAGGTATCGGGATCGCCATGGGTGCCACTGCTGCGCCGGGCGGCCGTAAAGGTTTACTGAGGGGAAGTAGGTACGGATGAGAAAATTGCATGTGCAGCAATGGTGGTCCAAGAGGCAAGTATGCCGGAGGTGGGGTGGTAGCTCGTGAAGGAATGGTGAGTTCAGCGCTGTCAACGTCCTCATCGTCCGATGCGATGTCAGAGGCGTCATCAGCATCGCCCGGCATGGAATCCTCCGGATCTAGGCTATGTTGTAACCAACTAACATGCCACCCTGCTCTGTGGGGCCCTTGTTCAGAGCCCTTACGCTTAACTCCAATCACCTTGTTCCCAAGGCTGATCCGGAGGTCAGTCACCTCATCGGAATGGTGTTTCCTATGATTCCTTCGAGTGGGTGGTGAATGGCTAGGTATCGGCCGCATTCGGTCCTCCTCATCTGGTGGACTGGGGGGAGCGAATTTACCCATGTGATATTTGGAATCGGATAATTTATGGCTCTGAGCGAAAGGAATGGGATCAAAAAAGTTGGATGCAATTGCAGGGCCACTTTTATGCTCAAGAGACAATTTTACTCGGGGGGTCGCTGGTTCCGAATGCGGGGTAAGCCCTGGAGATGGTAGTGTCATGTCTGCGCCTGTCGAAACTAGATCTTGCATGTGACACAGGTCAGGGAGCCGAGGCGTGAAGGGATCCACAGCCCCATCGACAGTGAATGGGGACGGTTGCTGTTGGCCTGGAGTGAAGGAGGTGGTCACAGGGAAAGTCCCATCTCCAAGGATCGATGGTGGGAATCCCGATGGGCCAGATCCTGCAAGAGCAAGGCCGGAAGATTCTTCGAGCGAAGGTGCGATGGGTCGAGAAGCTCGCAAAGCTCCAGACGGTCTGTCAAAGAAGTCAAAATCATCTTCTGTGAAGATGAAACCGTCCTCGAAATCCATGCTTGCATGCACCGTGCCCGTAGTTCCACTGCCGCCCCCAGCTCCAATGTCATCAACATTCATGTCGAAGCCCATGTCATACGCTTCGCCAAGGCTCATAAAGTCGCTTGGAGGCTGTGTCCATGTGGTATCCATAGACCCAAAAGGATCAAAGGGTGTAGCGAGGGGTGACGAAGCGGATTCAATTTTTGGTGCTATGGAGGGGGGTTCAGAGGCAACAATAGATTCTGTAGTGGAGGTATTAGGTTGTGCGATTGCCTTCCCAAGGGTGGAAGGGGGAGAAGGGTAAGGTGGGGAAAGATGAGCATCTGTTGATACCTGAACATGGTTTGTCAATATCTGGCCTTCACCTGCTGCAAGGCTCCCATTAGTCGGAGAAGGGGCCACTGGTGAACTATCAATTAGGGTGACAGAAGTTGAGGTTAGGGCACTTGTACTAGCCGAAGGTGTCGGCATTGTCCGGGGAGAAGTGGATGATTGTGCGTTCTCGCGTTCTCTTCGAATCCGTTCGCGTTCCCTCTCGCGTTCTTTCGCGACGGATTCCACATACATTCCTATTTCTGAAACCACGCTCCCGACTTTCGACGACTTCGAAAGAGTCAAGCAGCGAAACGCGCCAACGGACTCCGATGTGGGGGATGCACAAGGGCGGTGCCACATAGGTCGTCCGCTTAGCACCGACGGAGTAGGGATAGTGAAGGTATTTGTCTCATCGGAAAGCATAGCAGGGAGTGGCGGGGGCGGAGGCGGTGAAGGCTGAAGTTGAGGTGGTAGATCAGGTAAGTAAGGAAGAGGCCGTCGAGCATGAGCAAGCGGGGAGGATGCTGTGAACGCAAGGCTAAGTTGCAGAGGCCAGATGATAGCTATCCCTTTGTCTTCACCCTGCTTATTTTGCACGGCTATCCAGGCTATGACATAGGTTGGACTTGTCCGCTTAGGAATACCTGAACGAAAAGTGCTCTGCCTTTCAGCATGCGACATAGGAAAAGATGATTTCCATTCGCCTGCACCGAGTCCAGTGAGTGACTGTTCGAACTGGGAGGTGATACCTGAAGTAGGGCCGTTGTACGTCGACAAGTAGTACGATGGAACTCCAAATGGCAGGAGTGTTATTGGGGTGCCGGCAACTAATGGGTTACTGAAATCAAGGGGAAGAAGGTCGGTCGGCCGGAAGTGTGAGTATACCTCTAATCTGGAGGCACTGAGGTGCACCTCAAGCTGGCAATGTACAAGTGGCCTGCGAGAGTCAGTGTCAGGTAGCTTCTCGAGGCCTGAGACTCGAATCTCACCTGAGTCTTGCTCCGCTAAGCCAGTCAGCTGCCCATTCGTTCGAGAGGGGTAAGGATGCAAGTAGAACACCATCCATTAATCGGTGAGCCAATCGACCGCCAAGTGCATTCTTAGAGACCTTGGTGATGTCGTCAATAATTCGGCTCCGAATCGCGTTTACGAAGCGAGAGTAGATTATGCGGAGTGGCTTGCGCGGTAGAAGGTTAGTTGCTGAGAAATGGAAATCTTGGTCACTGGACGGGGAGCACTTCGGGACACGGCAAAGGTGACAAGGAGATGGTTGCGCTGCACATTCGAATGAACAAGGATAGAGACCCTGGGGGTCGAAGAGCGAGACATCCGAAGCTGGGGGTGGAAGTGAGGGAGCGTCGGGGAATACCATCGCAAAAACCAGGGAACGTGTGGGGGACACTCACCAACGAGGCCATCCAATGACATTGCTCTCAATGTGGAAAGAGCAGCATCGGAATGATCGAGGGATGTGAACACGAAAGCATGCAGCGCGGAAGAGGTGCCATCGATGTGGACATGTGGTAGTATGGATTCCAAGAGGGTAAGGGAGTCGTTCCGTGACACCAGTTGTCTGCGGCCGCACTCGAGAAGATCGTGAGGAGCGCCATCGACAGCAGGAACGAAAGTCGCATAAGCTATTCGAGAATTGGACGGCAAGGAGATGACGGAGGAAAGCAGTTTGTCTGAGGGTGTGACCGGGGTCAGGACATAAGCAGACGGTATGGACGGGTGCGCAGCGGCATGACTGTCGTGTTTCTGTGCCATGCAGACGGACGTGGAGCAGGGTGAGTGAGACGGGACGTGTCGGTGGTGGCGGGTGGTTCCGCTGCAGCGGCGGGGCGGTCCGAGGACAGTCCGGGCGGTGTGCGGGGGCAGTCCGTGTCGCTCGTTGCGCGTCTTTCACGAGCTCATCGCCGGCGACGTCGACGGCACTGTGGATCGGAGAATAATTATTTTCGAGGATGACACCAAGAATGGAGATAGCTAATTACATAATAGCAACTGGCGAGTCAGGGAAGGGGGCGATGCACGCCACTTGCTGTTCGCTGTGCGCCCCGCCTTTGCGAATCCTCGTCGAAAAAATATGCAGCCCACGTCCCGCCCCGCCTCGACTTCGACCCGTCCTGCAGCATCTCCCCATCCAAGAGCCCACATACATCAGGTCAACACCCAGACAAAGCTTCTCGACACCATCCATGGCCGCGTCCTCTGCGTTGCAGACATCCGTGGCCGTCTTTCTGCTCTCAGCGATCTTGCGCGCGAAGCCAACGCAAAAGCGGTCATACACACCGGCGATTTCGGTTTCTTTGGTCAGTGTTCTGCTGCTCCACCTTCCCTTATAGTCTCTGACGCGTCCGTCCTTGCAGAGGGCAGCAGTCTAGAGAGAATCAATGACCGCACCCTTCGCCACCTCACGATGTATTCTCCCCTCCTTGCTACAGCTCAGCGCAACCATCTCCTAGCCCCGGATAATACCCCCGCCACAATTCGCTCCACCGTAGATATCTCTCACATATCAGAGTTTCCCCTCCTTCTTTCAGGTCAAATCAAACTTCAAGTTCCAGTGTTCACCGTCTGGGGTGCTTGTGAAGACGTTGTCATCCTGGAAAAATTTCGTACCGGTGCCTATGCCATCGATAATTTGCATGTGGTCGACGAAGCCACGACGCGTTGCCTCGACGTAGGCGGTGTCAAACTGCGGCTTCTAGGGTTAGGAGGCGCTCTCGTGCCACACAAAATGTTCGACAACGGCGACGGAAACGCCACCATTGCAGGTGGTCAGGGCACCATGTGGACCACTGCCCTCCAGATCGGCGAACTCGTCGACACCGCTCAACGGGTGTTCGACCCCTCAGAGACGCGTCTCCTGATTACTCATGCAAGTCCAGGCCGGGAGGGAATCATCGCTCAGCTCGCCCTCGTTCTCAAGGCCGATCTGACCATCTCTGCCGGTCTCCATTTCAGATATGCTAGCTCTTACAACGAGTTCAGCGTACAAGGCGATTTCGAAGGATTCCGCCACA